>JAUESR010000182.1:0-205528 GCA_030914345.1 Drosophila koepferae | reverse complement strand
ATTCTTGCCAATAATTGACCAGATTGGGATCTGCGTCACCAAGATAGCGGTAGTTTCCCCAGCTTTTGTATGAAACATTTTTCCTTGCAGTGTAACTGGTTAAGCCATCCAAAGACAAAATTAGTCGTTATGTAATACGCACTAATTCTGGACAATTGACAATAAATGTGAAAACATCTGTCCTACGATAAGGGGTCTGCCTGGTCCGTCGATTGGTCCAGGATAAAATGCAACTTGCGGCCTCTTCAGAATAATTCTGTTTAAGCACCAGTGTTTTCAATTCGTACTGATTATTGTCTAACAGCAAGCGCAGCTTGCACATTAGAGAGCGCATCTAAGTGCGAGCAGAGGGAGAGCGAAACTCCTATGCTCGCTCGTACAGCAATCTCAATTGCTCTGCACACTGATTACAATCTTATTTGTACAATTCAAATTATCTATACAGTTTTTAAAAATACAAAAAAGGCATGTCTTCAAATGCCTTAACATCGGCCGCGTTGAACGGCCGTAGGGCTTCAATACAATTCATTTTCAAGTTAACTTATAATTAAGTGGAAGCGGGGCAATGCGGTGGATTGTCCTCTTGTAGGTGCCGGATTGGTCTTTATAATAACCACTCGCACCCTACCATCTCCGCCGGCTATGGCTTCGGTCACCACGCCTAGCATCCATTGTTGAGGAGGAGCGTTGTCTCTCCCACGAGACGACTGTTCCGACCTCCACGTTTGCCTCTCTTGGTCCACTTCGACTTTTGCTGGAGGCTCAGCAGGTAGTCCCTTGACCAGTCTGTCCAAAATCGAAGCTTGATGCTTGATATCAGCTGCCATCTTTTTAAGCACGTCAGCTTGACGTCGTCGACTGGCTCTGTTGACGCGAGTGGCAGCGGCGCGAGCGTTGTTCCTATTAGGAAGTGCGCTGGCGTGAGCACTTCGCCGTCGTTGGGGTTGTTGCTGGGAGCGACCATTGGCCGCGCATTGAGCACGGCCTCGACCTCGACCAGCACGGTGGCCAACTCGTCCTGCCGTAAGACTGCGCTGCCCATTGCCTTGAGTAGCAGTCTCTTGGCAGACTTCACTGCCGCTTCCCAGAGACCGCCGAAATGCGGCGCTCGAGGAGGAATGAAAACAAATTCCATCCCCGATCCGCAGCAAACGTTTCCATGTCCGCTGTGTTGCATGGAACGTGCCCATGAGCCCCAGAGTGCGTGCAGCACCCACGAAATTGGTGGCATTGTCGCAGTACGCTTCCGTACAAGGCCACGTCGACCAATGAACCTGGATAAACACATCAAAAATGAATTGGTTGTTAAATCGGTTACTAATTCGAGATGCACAGCCTTCGAGGTAAACAAACAAATACGGCAATATACATTTTAACTGGCGATTTGCCACGAATTCCTAATGAAACCAGTATTGGACCACAAAAGTCCACTCCGCTGATCTCAAATGGTCTATTTCCATGTAAGCGGTCAGCAGGAAGATTACCCATTATTTGGGATAGAAGTTTCGGCTTATAGCGAAAGCAATGTACGCACTTTCGAACTACTGCACTGCAAGCTTCTCGAGCATTGACCAGCCAGATCTGCTGACGAAGCAGACCCATTAATACCAGTGGATTGGCGTGGCAATGAGAGCGATGCAAGTGCTCCAAATAAAGCGTTACGAACCTACATTTTTTGGAAGTAATAAGGGGAACTTGGCATTATGTGCTAGTGGGGCCTTCAACAAACGACCTCCTACTCGTAGCAACCTCAAACACACGCCTGCCATGCTGATGTGGATGCAAAAACGGTGTCAGTTTTGCAATGCCGGTTGCAAAACGATTGATTTCTTTAGCTTTTTTTATTTCATCGACGAATTCAATGTGTTGAATAACGGATATATGACTGCAAGAAAAGCAAAACTTAGCTCAGAAGCTGTAGGTATCAGTGAAGTATGACCTTCTCGTTTTCCATTGATAAAACGGAACAATATGCAACTATGCGAATTAACTTAGAATATGAAGAAGTTGCTTCGATAAGCTGTACGATGGAATTTGGTACCTCATCGACCGCGATCAGAGTGATTGCAGGTCTACGCTTCTCTAACAGCTCTAATTCTTTCGATAACGAGAGTTGTGAATTGGGTGTCCACAATGTGTCAGAAAGCTTTAAAAATCCTGGTCCGCAAAACCACAAAGATGTTTTAAGCTCCTCAACGGAAAATCCCCGAGACACAATGTCTGCTGGGTTGTCCTTCGTCGGTACATGACGCCAAGATACATTAGTAGTCAATTCTTGGATGGTTGCCACGCGATTAGCAACGAACGTATTCAAGCTAGATGAATGCATTCGCAGCAATGAAGCACAAACCTCCGAGTCTGAGCAATACATTTTGTATTAATAGGACAATCAAGTAGTTTCTTTACTGCATCCCACAATGTAGCTAACAATTCTGCAGCACACAACTCTAGCCGCGGAACAGATTTTGTTTTTAAAGGCGCTACCTTTGATTTGGCGATCAACAGCCTGGTAGTGATACCCTCATTGTTTGCATTCTTACGTATAAACAACAACCGTAAGCTCTCGTTGAGGCGTCGGCAAATCCATGGATTTGGCATCCTTTCGACTTGAGTGTGCCAACGTAACGAGGTATATACAATGAGTCTAAATTTGAGGAGCAGGTAGTTATTGCCTCAAATTCTTGTCTCATTTGGACAGGTAATTGGTCATCCCACCCAAGCTTGTGCAACCACATTTCTTGTAGAAGGACCTTCGCACGAGTTACGATCGGACTTAACAAACCTAAGGGGTCGTATAATCGTGCCACAAACGACAGAACGGACCGTTAGTGGTTGTGTACCTCTGTTAAGCAGTTCATGGAGTATCTAAAAATGTCATCCATAGGATTCCAAATTAATCCTAAGGTTTTGTGTCCTCTTGATGACCAATGATAATATCATTTCTTGCTGGTTGTGCTGCGAGTTGCTTACTGTGGATGACCATTTTGTGAGAGGAAATCCAAATGCTTGAAGAATTATTATCAAGTCTCGATGCAACAAACATAATTCTTCAATGCTATCTGCTCCTGTTAACAAGTCATCCACATAAAAATCTTGGGCTAACGATCTTGCAGCTGCTGGATGCGTAGAAGCATGCAAGTCGCTTATATGTTTTAAACATCGAATTGCTAAGAATGGAGCAGTCGCTGTCCCATACGTTACTGTATTCAAACGAAAGATTTGTAACGGATCAGTGGGCGATTCCCTCCACACAACAAATTGAAAGTTGCGATGGGGCTCGTCAAGTTCAATTTGACGGTACTTTTAGCGATATCTGCTGTAGCAGCCCAAGGACGAAGTCGAAATCTTAGCAAAGTCTCCCATAACTGAGGCTGGATGGTCGGACCCACCATGAGTAGATCATTCAGCGACACTTGAGATGAAGACTTGCTCGAAGCACAAACACTACTCGTAGTTTAGTGGATGTGCTGTGCGGTCTTAGCACGCATTGATAAGGTATGAAATAATGCGGCTCTCTCGGAATTTGAATATCGGTTGGGCTCATATGACCCAAAGCCAAGTACTCTTTCATGAAGTCGATATATACATTGGCCGAATGTCATCTTGTTTGCTCATTCTTCTTTCCAAAGCCAGAAAACGTCGCCTGGCTGTGTCATATGACATACCAAGACTTTGTGGGCTTGATTTGAATGGCAATGACACTCTGAACCGACCTGAGGTGGTTTGGCAAATAGTCTCTACAAAAGACTTCTCGCACAGTTGTTGTTCTGGGGTATACAATTCGAAGCAGCTGTATTTGGTTTTCTTCCAACTCCCAGAATTTACGAACTATCGAATCTATATCTATGTCGTCCTTTACGACACTAATGAAAGTCGACGAATTATTAGCTGCATTAGCTGCTCGGCAGCGACCAGACACAATCCAACCAAAGGCAGTCAATAGCAACGTTGGACTGTTATCAGGTCCCTTTATTTTGCCCTCTCTTAATATATCAAAGAATATATCAGCACCGAGCAGCAAGTCTATCCGTTGTGGCTTGTGGAACTGAGGATCAGCAATTGTACATTTTCAGGTACCTTGATCTCTTCAGTATGCTTCTCTGGTTGATACGACGATATAGAACGTAACACACCAAAGTCTGTTCTAATCTCTGTATCGTCCGTGCGAGATGCTATGGCGGTTTGAACGCTGTGACGAACAGAAGACTGACAGTTAGCAATGCCCAACAACTGAATCCCAAATTTTTGCCTTCTCAACTTTAGCTGTTTGGCAAGTTCTTCAGTCATGAAGTTAACTTGCGAGCCGGAATCTAACAAGGCCCTAGCTAAGTGGTAAGATCCAGATTGATCTTTTATCTTAACAACTGCGGTTGCTAGGAGAACTTGATCTGAGGCTATCCGTGCGTGATTTACAGATGAAGTCTGTGAATGATTGATTCGAGGGACTGCCGATGCAACTGCTGAGCTACCTTGAGTCGCCTCAGAGGTATATCTATGCAATATAGTATGGTGCGGCTTATAGCACACTCGACAGTGGGCTGATTTACAAGCAGCCCCTGAATGACCTGTTCGCAAACAATTTATGCATAGTGGATAGCTCTTTGCAAATGCAAACCGTTTTTGACATGGGATGGCTGCGAACGACGAACACGAATGGACGAAGTGATCATTCTTTTTACAAAACACGCATTTGGGGTCTTGTGGCGGACTTGGCAGAGCGACAGCTAGCGAAGTTTTCCCAATTCTTTTCCTATTGTCCTGAACTGCCTTACGACTTGAACCAGATGATTCTTCAGTACTTAAGTGTTGATATCGTCTGTTAAGGCAGCTTCACAATGTTGCCACAGTAGAAGTTTGTTGGAGTCAAGATTCTCTTCCCACCTAGAACGCGTGCCAGCGTCTGCTTTCATCATTACAAAATGGATGAGCATGGCATTCGAAATCTGTTAATCAGATCCTAGCGATAACAACGATTCGTAAATAGCACGTACTCAACCCACCAGCATGCGCAAAGATGATGCTGATGGTTCAGACATGCGTGGGAGGTCAAACAACTTAGCGATGCTGTTAAAAAATATGAGACATTGATTGTCGTATACATTTTTTAACGCAGCTAACGCTTTTGGATAGTTAGCATCTGTCAAATGATAAGCCTTGACAGTGCCTAACGCTTCTTTTTCCAAACAGGACACAAATGATTGAACTTCTCTATATTCGATAACCCTGGCTCGTTATCTACTAAACTTCAAACAGACTAATGAAATTCTTATATTCCGAATAGTCGCCACTAAACTTTGGCAATTTATATTCGGTAGATTTCTAGAGTGTGACGTGGAGCCAATCATTGTAGAGTTGGCGGGACTCTCAATTTTAGGTTGGCTATCACTGCTCGCTTCATTAGAAGTGCCTCAGTTGACACACATAAGTCCTCTAACGTGGACCGAGACACTAAGTCAACATTAATGTCGTCCAGCTCTTGTTGTGTTTTAAAGGCCTTTTCTATATAGCGGTTCAGTATCTTAAGTCTACATTCAATTTCGAATGGCTCTACTGGTGTAGTGGAATCTCTTAATGATTTGTTTATGCGGGTTATGTCATTTGTGACGTTCTTATATACGGTCAAGAGAGCATCGACACGCTCTGATGATGACTCGTCCATAGACCGATTCTTTCCTCGCTTGCCAGTCATGATGCTATAAGTGAAGCTCAGTTGAAACGAAATTCAATAAAAACAAAATAAAAGCTCACTTATGTATGACAACAGGCGAAGAACAACTCAAAGAAGTTAAAAGTTGCGCGCGATAGTAATAAATATCAGTATATTACGCTGGCAGTGTTTAACTGTACTTGAGTGACTGTAACAGACAGTTGTTAGCGATATAGCGAAGACAACAACCAGAGTGGATGAGTGACTATTACTTTGAGTGATCTCTGCTGACTGTGTAGAGCGATTGAGTACAATGCATGCACACTTGCTACTGCGCAAAGTGAGAGCGTGAGTACCAACGAGCGAAATTGCTATTCGGACGGTTAAGCAATTGAGTGCAACGCATGCACACTTGCTACTGCGCAAAGTAAGAGCGTGAATATCAACGAGCGAAATTGCTAAGCGAACAACGAAGCAATTGAGTGCAACGCATTCCCACTTACACATGCACAAGCGAGAGCACGCCGATATGTGCAAGATATTAGTGCAAACGATCGCATACGACGAGAGCGAGAGTGCAAGTTTTGAGCGACAATTAATGCATGCAAGTGACGAGCGCAAGTGATGAGCGCAAGTGAAGAGCGCAAATGATGAGCGCCAAGCTAGAACACTACTGTATGTGCAAGCGAGTGTGCAAACGATATTGCAAGCGAGCATACAAAAGATGAGTGTAAAGCGAGCGCAAGCGATGAGCGCAAGTGATGAGCGCGAGTGATGAGCGCAAGTGATGAGCGCGAGCGATGAACGCAAGTGATGAGCGCAAATGATGAGCGCCAAGCTAGAACACTACTATAAGTGCAAGCGAGAGCGCAAAACGAGAGCGCAAAGCGAAATGCGAGACGAAAATGAGCAATAATTGCAACACGCTAAAGGCGCCAAAGACAATTTGGATTATGCGAATTACCAGAGATTGAACAGGGCAAAGGTCAATTATAATTTGCACCTTATTTTATTTATTTGTTTTTTATGTTTTAAATAAATTCAATATTATTCACATAGGCATAGATAAGTTTGTACATACAATAATATTCTGTATGTCTCAAATAATGCATTTATTTATTTGCTCTTGCATTACTCGGTGATCTACATGCACTATGTTTATCTGGTACTTCCCTGACTATTGATACAATCCATAAACAGCCTTCCAATCCTGAAGAGTCCACCCGGGGGCGCCAAAAATGTCCTACGATAAGGGGTCTGCCTGGTCCGTCGATTGGTCCAGGATAAATTGCAACTTGCGGCCTCTTCAGAATAATTCGTGTTTAAGCACCAGTGTTTCAATTCGTACTGATTTATTGTCTAACAGCAAGCGCAGCTTGCACATTAGAGAGCGCATCTAAGTGCGAGCAGAGGGAGAGCGAAACTCCTATGCTCGCTCTTACAGCAATCTCAATTGCTCTGCACACTGATTACAATCTTATTTGTTACAATTCAATATTATCTATACAGTTTTTAAAAATACAAAAAAGGCATGTCTTCAAATGCCTTAACAACATCCTTTTTTGAATCCCAATGATGAGATCATCCATGTAGAAATCTTCCTTGATTGTTCTCTTCAGTTGATTTTCTTTACTTTTTCCAACATTATTAGTGGAAGTAAATCAACGCCGATGATTACATCAATTCGGCTGGGCTCGTTGAAGTATGGGTCTGCTAGTTCGCAGCCCATCCAATATTCATTGACATTTATGTCAATTTCTTGCTCGGTAGAGCTCTTTGGAGTTTCGGCACGACAAGTGCCTGCGTTGTGGTGATGAATTTGCTTTTCATCCTTGGCTTGATTGTTAAGTGAACGCTGTTGCCAGCAACGTATCTATTTATATATTTTCTTTGAGACAGTTGCTGTTACATAGAGCATTTTTAGTCATAAATTTCTTGCGTTTTTTTACTGGCTCGGAGCTGAATTTGTGACACTTGGATATTTCGTGGCTATCCAGTCGGCAAAAACGGCATCTTTCGTAGCTCGATTTTTTAATTTCCGACGACGTTTGGATTCCACTTTTTTTTACTGAGTCTACTGAGTTGAATAATTGGTCAATAAATTCGAGTACATTCCTTCTGTCTTATGATGTGAATACACTCATTTGCTGTGTCCAAGAACTTGCGGATGCTAGCTGCATCATGATTTTCCAGTAACTCCATATCCACTAGCTGGTTAACGGCGTTAGCAAATATTTTACGCTTATTTCGTAGCGTTTGCATATTAAATTCCACGCTGCGATGTAGCTAACAGACGATCCGCTAATAAATGGCCTTACTACCATTTTGGCTTCACCTTTTAGAAATGATTTCAGGTAGTTCAGCTTCCTTGTTTCGCTGATGTCCGTCCTTTGTGATCACATCGGTGAACAGCCCGAAGAACGTTTGCCCACTCCTTGGATTCTCCATTAAAATAATATAGATTCGCTTTCGGTAGTTCTGGCACGTCATCTTTTTTATTCTGCAAGTCACTTATACTTCTATTTAGTCTGTTACAAAGTGTGTCGACATTGCATTCCAGTCCATCTATTTCATCACTGTCAAAGGCAAACTTTCATATTTTGTCTCTAGCTCAGTGAGTGTAGACTGTACTTTATCCCACAGGAAATTCAGTTGTCTCTATAGGCAAGAATTTTTTCGTGGTCGCTGACCTCTAAATGGGTATACCACTTCTTCAATGTGCTGCCTTACTCTTAGAGCTCTTTTGTCCACAAGTTCTACTAACACATCCGTTGGGCTGGGGCTGCTACATTACTTCTTTAGCTGTTTCCGTTCGCATTTCCCACATTTTGCTGGTCGATGGCTGATCGGTATCTATGGCGTGGCCGGCAACTTCGACCTTCAGAGTCTCTGCATAAGTCCTGACTTTCGGTATTATATCCTCGGATATGGTCGGTGGCACCCACTTTCACCAGCGCTGAGTGATTGGCAGTGAATTCTGCAGCCAATCCATCTACGACTGATAGGGCATCCTTTTTTGCTATCGCCTGCAGAATGTTATCGTGGATATCTGATTGCTTCTTTAGCAATTCCAGAATTTTTCCTGAAAGCATCTTAAGTTTGTGTTTTATTTTTTTTTTTTTTTTATTTAGACTTTGAATTTACCCGTTGGAGGTATTTTTGTTTTAATCGCCTGGTTGATCTTGCTGTGCCTCTACTCACAGCTTGAATTAGTAAGTCAAAGTTAATAAATCTCTAAATCACAAAATTTTTTCACTTCACTGTGTTTGGTAGTCTTGCGGTTCGGATCGAAGGACCATGTGCAGGTTGTCCGGCTGGATGGACCATGTGCGAATACACGTGACTATGATGTTTAGTTCAGTACTAACTTTATTCTTCTGAGTCCGGGTTTTTATACCTAGACTCATGCGTAATTTTCTTTCCTTAAATCTAGTGTACATAGTGCTGAGATTGTAAGTCGTAAAAAAAAAAAAAAAATTACGAAGGGTGGCTTTGCGTGATTGTTTGGAATCCCGCTGTCTTCTCAATGGTTCCTACGTCGTTAATTTGCTGCTGTTGTTGTTTTTTTTTTTTGTTTTTTTTTTATTTATTTTTTTTTTTTTGTCCTTCTTGGACTTATTAAAGTTGTCCGCTCCCTTTTTTATACACTGTTCCTTTTTTATGCAATGTCCGTCGTGCTGTCCGACCGTCTGTCCGTCTGTCCGTATGAACGCAATATTTTTCGGCGCTATTAGAGCTGGAGATTTGAAATTTTAAACATATTCTCATATATGCTCCCGAATTATCTCGATCCGCCCACTAGGGGGCGTGGCAAATCGAAAACTTGCGCCCATAGGCCCATAGGAGCTAGAGAGTTGCAATTTGGAATGTATACTCGGGGTGATAACCCAAGTTCAAAAAGCTATGGCGGATATATCTACGCCCATTGGGGGCGTGGCAAATCGGGAAAAACGTATCTTCTACACCGGTAAAGCTATAACGCTGAAATTTTGCATGTGAGTTAATGTTATGATTCTAAGAAGACCGATCAAAAAGTTATATGTCTACGCCCATTGGGGGCGTGGCAAATCGGACCTGTAATTATAGTGATTTTTCAAATTGTGCTATATTTTGCACCCTATTGACACTAGAGACTTGAAATTTTGCGTGTATACTTGGGTTGACAACCCAAGAGCAATAATCTATGGTAGATATATCTACGCCCACAGGAGGCGTGGCAATCCGCAAAAGTTTATATATCCTACAGTTTTAGAGCTAGAGGCTTGAAAATTGGATGGTTCAGTTAGCATTTTAACATTAATATAAAAATATTAATTAATTTAAAAATAAATTTATAAGTTTTCGATTAGTAAATAAAAAGTTTCCAGCGGGATTCGAATAACATAACATGTAATCGTTAGCTAAACCTAAATAAATTCAGCAGCTTGTGACAAAACAAAACAATACAATCGCAATTCTTGGAATATGCATACACGCTTGAATGTGTATACATGTACAAACATCTGTGTACACATACATGCATAGAAAAACTGCTTGCCAGCATGGCAAATCGGAAAAGCAGTTTTAGTTTTAGTTTAAATGCATAATTCATATGCGTATGTTTATATTTAAATATCTTATTATCAATTGGCGCTGGCAGCAAGCATTTTATAATAAATATAATAATATAAAATACACACATATAAAAAAAATTAAAAATTAATAATTTTTTGAAAAAAAGTTCTATGCTGGATTCGAACCCACACACTTAGATAGCTTACATAGCACTAAAGCAACTAAAGCCAAACAACGCACTGCTAGAGCGCCTTTTGACAAAAGTAAAGTAACGGTTGAAAAATTCACAATTCATAGAAATTTTAGCATGCAAACTTTTGAATGCACACATAGAAAATCGTGTGTATACTCGTATAGTTTGTTGCTTGCCATGTACGTTTGCTAATTACCGAAACATTTTGTGTATTAAATGTTTATAAAACAAATAAATGCACCTATGAACTGAGTATCTCGCAGTTAGTTGCGCCTAACTGCAACGTTCTTACTTGTTATTTTTGGGATATGGGCTTAGTCGCACTACAACATTTTCTTTTTTTAATTTGAGCACTATTTTTGTATATATACTCTGACTCTTACCTCTGGTGGGGGAGAAAAGAGCAATATAACAAAATTTTTGTTGTCTTTTGCTGAGGTTTTTGTAATGACTCACAGCACGAAGACGCTGGTTCCTTCCCTGTGTTTTTTACGTCTGGTGGGGGAAAACAACAGAGAACGCCGAAGGACCAAAATGTCATCCGGCTCGAAGGATCAAAATGTTAGAGAGTTAAAATACAAACACCTCCACATTTGCCGAATTAAAAAATTGAACTGTTTATTTCTTATAATCTTAGTGCTTATATACCTTTAAAATATTAAGGCTACAATTAATTACATGTACATAAGTGCACAGATGTTTCTCAAGTGTCCCTTTTCGATTGCTAAGCCGTTCTCACGTCTCACGTTACATTGTTCTGCGTTTGTCGCTGCAGCTAAGGGATGACATGTTTATTACTTGTCTTCAGATAACGCGCGACTACTGCCTATTTTGTAATATATGCGTGAACATACTGCCAGGGTCCTAAAATTCGTGGCTGGGAAATTTTAATTTTCTGTTTGGTAACGCGCAGGTTATCCCTACTTTTTAATCTTATACATATATTTTTGTTTGTCGTGTTCATGTTTGAACATGAATAAAAAAATATAATTAAATGAAAAATTATACAAAATAAGAATCGGTGATTCACTAAGTAAAGCTGACGGAATAATAATAATGAGTGCGCGTAAAGAAGTAAGACAATTTGTGCGTGCATTGATAAAACCAAAAAAGAGCTTCTGAAAATAAAAATGTTTACGTACTCTCCTTCGACAGGAAATGCGGGGGTTCGACTCCCCATCACAACTCAATATGATAAAAAAATGCTTTTGGAAAATGCCGATCGCAAATTATTAGTGGGCAGTTTACTATAATGTGTGATGTCGGGGTCGACTACCTGTCGTCCGGCATCATTCTAACTAAAAATCATAAAAAATCGCGACATAAATTTGTTGCAACTGGCATCGCCGGCCAAAAATATTGGTGGACATTGTATGTCAGGGGTTCGACTCGCCACCGTCCGAATGTTAGGCTGATAATATACGCGCACCCGAGATTTAAAGTGGTCTCGGCACTTTAGTTTAAGAGAGAACCAATGCTGCAGCTTCGACCTACAAGTGGCATTTTTTAGTTTAGGAGAGAACCACTGTGGCAGCTTCGACCTGCAAGTGGCATTTACAAAAAATAATATGAGTGCCGGTAAGTGCGTGTGCAAGTGCAGTAAGTGTAAAGTGAGATGTGCGGTTTAGTACTTAGTTCCGTTGGAAAGGCCTGGCAATCAATAACAAAATAAAAACAAGTAAGAAACCTGTGATCGAGACTGCTCGACTACGAAATCCCCTGAGCTCTTCTTCGAACGAATCATATTCCAAGAATGCTTCGTTTCGATTCTCTACGCGTAAGAAACTATACATGCAAAAACACGAGCACACACACACGTTGATCTACGCTTGTACGCCTATATGTGTGTAAGCATTGCAAGCGTCTTGCTGTCTTGCTGCCTTGCTTGCTGCGCCATATGGGTTTTGATGAGAAAACTCTGATGATTAATAATTCTGTTTCTAGACGGACAATCGTATTCATCTTTTCAGATTATGTCTATATGCTAAACCAAACTGCATGTCTCTAGAATTTGAAATGCATTTTTTTACGCATTTGGTGATGTGGGGGGAGATCGGAGACCGGAATCCAAAATCTGACAAAAACCGAAATTGTATTAAATATCTATATACAGTGGGCAAAAAAAGTTTAAGTAAACTGCATAAATTAGTATTATTTCTATTCATGTCTATATGCTAAACCAAACTGCATGTCTCTAGAATTTTAAATGCATTTTTTAACGAATTTGGTGATGTGGGGGGAGATCGGGGGGGAATCTTAATTTTTCATTTACTTCCCTTCATATTCTTGAAATATTATGCAATGAAATTTCATTTGTGTCAGTTTTGTGTGCATAAATGGCTCATAATGGGTCGTGGCAAGCAAATCCCATTAGAAACGCGAAAATTAATTATATAGCTATACTTAGAGGATAAAGGTATCCGAAATTGGCAGAAATTGACAGAGTGATTGGCCGACCACCCACTAGTGTTCAATCAATATTAAAATCGTACGGGGAAACAGCTATCCTTGAGGTTCAGCCCAGATCAGGCCGGTCTTCAAAATTAAGTGCCAGGGATAAGCGACAAATTCACAGTACAGTAAAGAGCGATCCAAAAAAGTCGGCACCCAAAATACAGGAGGAACTATTTCTCACATCTGGAGTTAGCGTTCATCCGCAATCAGTGCGAAATGTGCTGCATGAATCCTTCATAGGAAGCGACTAGAATTCGCTCAAAAGTATCTAAACCAGCCGGATTCTTTTTAGGGAGTCCAAATTTAAAACTTTTTGTTCGAATGGAGCTCAAAAAGTGTGGCGAAAATCAAATACTGCTTTACACTATTTCGCTTTACATGTTATATGTTTACATGTTATATTGCATGTCGGCGCATTGATTCTTAATAATTGACTACTCTTAAATTTAGTTGCTGAACCCGCACTAAAACTTTAAGAAAAACAATAAGACGAGCTAGTAAGAGCATAGCGAGAGTGCACAACTCGAAGCCTTCTACACGCCTATAGTACTGGTGTACTATAACGCTCCCGACTAGAGAATTGCAGATAACCGGTGTTGTACACTACAAGTTATGAAAAAAGGTAATACCTAAAATTGTCCTACGATTCATTAATGATGGCAGGCAAGTAGAAGCCTACTATGATAGGGAGGCAAACGTAAATTACTGTCCCAATAAATATCTCTTAAATCAAAGAGAATAAACTGTTTCTGGAGCGATTTAATGCGATCCCGATACAGTTTATGTTGCGGAGAATAAATAACGGAAAAATACTCCTAGATAGGGCGCACAAGTGAAATAAACAACTGCTTGCTAATAAAGGGATATTTAAACTTCTTAGAAGAGTTGAACAATGTAAAGAGAGACAAGTTGAAGCGCACGTTCAGCTCGTTAAAGTAGTCTGCCAACCCGCGTTGCCATAAATATTGTTTGATACTAGTTATCAAACGCAAGCGGTCTAAATATTTCAGCTGTTCGTCTTCTATGTTGTGTTCAGGTAATGCCGGCAAGAAGTCTCCCAATAGGAAGTGACCAGGTGTCAGAGCACCCAAGTCACTTGGATCTGAAGACAGTGGGGTGAGCGGGCGCGAGTTCAGAATGACGTCTACCTCCGCTGTGTTTGTAGCCAATTCCTCGAAAAAAAAAAAAAAATTATTGATTGTTGATTATCTTGCTTGAAGAAGTAGTTCCGAAAATCCTTTAATTGATTGCTTTCTCCGGTGAAATTTGTGGCGCTATCGCAAACTATATCCACAGCAATCCATGTCGTGCAATCATGCGTCTCAAACTAAGAAAGCATCCGTTGAAAGGTCAGATACCACCTCGATATGTACTGCCTTGGTGGCGAAGCATACGAATATGGCAATGTAGGCCTTACGAGGTGCCTTGCCCTGTATGCGAAGGTAAACGTTGACTGGTCCCCAAAAATCAACTCCACAGTGAGCAAAAGGTCTCTACAGGCAGGTTCCCCATGAGTTGCTGTTGCAGACTTAGCTTGAAGCGCACCAAGTCTCGAGCATCGACGATAGAGAATTGATGACGCAGTAATGCAACAAGTGCCTTTGAGCCAGCATGGTAGTGTTGAATATGAAGAAACTGCATATAGTGACGAATGAAATCATCTTTACTGGGAAGTAGGATTGGATGTTTCTGAGAGTCTGATGCATTTGCCAATTCGCGGCGGACACCAACCTTCAGCAGTAGGTGTTGTAAGGCGGCTCATTGCGTAAATCGCCTCACATTTATTTGTAGCAAGTAAGAGTAAGTAGTAAGTAAGATCGTTTATAAGAATTCGATAGTTCGTAGGTGGTATTTGTAGTGTATAAGGTCGTTTCGTAGCATAAAAGAATTCGTTAGCTCGTAGGTGGTTTTGTAGTGTGTAAGATCGTTTTGTAGCGTATAATAATCCGATAGTTAGTAGGTAGTTTTTGTAGTGTGTAAGGGTCTTTATATGGTGCATATGTAGCTTTTGTAGTGTGTAAGGGTCTTTTTATAGTGCATAGAAACCTTTTATAGCGTTGGAATTAGTAGTCTGTAAGAAGCCTTTGGTAGAGTATAAGAGCCTCTTTAGTATGTAAGCACTTTATATAGTACGTAAGAACTCTTATTTAGTGTGTATGAATTTTTATATAGTATTTAAGGATTTTAGGATTTGAATTTGTAAACTCGGCGCGCGCTGTGTCGAGGATCGACAATGCAACCCTGGCGTGGTGGAAAGCTCCACGGCAGAGTCGCATTGCCGATAACAAGGAGAGCTGCACCACGAATGCAGGCCTCATAAGACGAGCCAGGCAATCGTTGGGAGCGCCCCGGGCTGAGCAGATCGTAGCGAAGTAATGCGAAGTGTATAAAACTGAAGTTTAAAAGAAAAACTGCCAAGAAGGCTTAGGAATAAAAAACCCAATTTGATACAAAATGAATCACGTGAGTTTTTATTACTCTTACTGCAAGTTCGTGAATTTCATCTGCGAAGTGTTGTTGAGGTGCCGGCGAGGGCGTAGTCAGTAGACAGTATCTACTAGGGTTGTCGAATATTTTTAAAATATCGTATCGATGATATTTTAAGTTTTGAAAAATATCAAAATTATCCTTGATATTCAACTTAAAAAATATCGACATATCGATATTTTCGATATTTTACAAACTTTCCCACAATAACTTTACAATCCCACAAAAAAAAAAAAATAATAATAAGAATAACTATTTTTTTGTAATAATGACCAGTATTCAATACTCAAAGATAAAAAAAAAAAATTCGTTCTGATATGTGAGAATCCGTCTTACGACTTCGTGAATCGCAAAAAACACATTTTATTACCGAAGCAAGTCCCTCCGAAGGCACTTAGCTACCAAGGGCTGGTTAGGCATCGTAATGCGATCTTCGATAGTACTGGCATAGTGGCCTTACGAGAATTCCAAAAAATTATCAGATTACTTTCCCAAGCAGTTTGTGGCAAGCTTGCGGTATATTTCAAATTCCCTCTTCCGCACCGTGTACTTTCAAAATTGGCCTATTGCGGTCGTTTTCGAAGCTATCACCATGATCATCCAAATGTATCATCATGCTTGTTTTTTATATGCGATGCCATATTTGATGTGATACTACTTGTTTTTATTACTTTAAGGCTCAAATTACATTTGGCTGTTCGATTTTTACATATCAGAGTAATGCGTTTTCACCATTATGATACAATTGCCAACGCAAATATATTTAAAATATAAAAAAAAAAATATTCCATATGTGATGAAAAAAATATTGCCACATAAATATAGTTTTTATACAAAAAATATCGATATATTTTCTATATTTTGATATATTTTCAACAACCCTAGTATCCACAGCTCCTGTAGATGATCTTTGCAGTCACAATGACTGGCGCTACCAATCCCAATGGATCAAACAGTGAAGATGCTACAGATAAAATTGTCTTCTTGGTGATTTCATCAATGAAGCACTTGGGTCGAAAGGCAAATAGCAATATGTCTTGACATTGATTCCATGCTAAGCCCAATGTGCTTGTAACTGAGTCGTCAAACGGCATATGCGAATCGGTAGCATTGGGAACTCATACACAAACATCAAGTTTGGCACTTCGGCCACAATCAAGTCACGATTGGAGGATTTCAAGATGCCCATTGGTTTCTGCGTGACGTCACACATTGCATATCAGCCGGATTCGGCTTTAGCGGATGAGCAGTTCCACAAAACTCGCCATATGGATTTACTTATTGGAACCGAAACATTTTTTTATATTCTTGCAGTGGGACAAATCAAATTGGCTCCATGTCTTCCTACGCTTCAGAAAACGTTACTCGGATGGATTGTGCCTGGACGCTATGAAGGAACGCTATGAAAGCGAGGGGCACACTGCTACTCGCTCTCAGAGGAGGAGTCAATCAACAATTTGGAAAGGCTTTGGCAGATTGAAGGCTACGCTTCCGAGCATACAAATATGCTCACTGCAGATGTTGTGAAAATGTTCAGGCAAGTATTAGTGGACTATCGTGACCTCAAATTTCAATACATACTTTGGAGAGATTCGGTAAATAAACCACTTGAGACGTATGAACTAAACACAGTTACGTACGGTACGGCAGCCATATCTCGCTTTACGCAGTATGACATAATTAGCCGATGTACACATGCAAGCTCACAAACTTGGAGTACAAGTTATCAATTCATCATTCTTCGTGGATGACTTTCTGTGTATGCATGAAACGGCGGAAGGCCTGCAGCCACTTAGAGGTCATCAAGATACTTGGCAAGGGCTAATTTGAACTAGCAAAATTACCTTCAAATCACCCGGACTTTGTCGACGACAGCACTATCAAGGATTTGAATCTAGAAGCTGATTAAACTTTTCGATATTTGATAAGCTGTCCTGTCAATCCACCATTTGATTGAATAATGCACTAAAACTCTTGCAGTCCGCATAATTGCCGTCAAATGTGGCAGACGATGAGAGTGTAGGTCCTGATGCCGCAGCAAAGGTTGATTCGTGCATCTCTTCCGTAAGTTGCTCTGTTATGCAAACCTTTATGTGTACATACAGCACTTCCAGATCGGTGCGTCCTGTGTCGGTCGAACATTCCTTTTCTATTTGAGTCAGCAAAAGCATTGCTTGTTTTCAGACTCTCCAAAGACATGATTCGACCAACAACAACTTATATTTTCTTTATTTATATATTTAATAAGCATTGATCCAATTCACTGCCACAATTAAAACACAGAGTGTAGAATAATTGGCAAGCGACGAACAATGAAAGTGGCAAATTTCACTCAAGTGAGCGTGAAGAATATGAGGCGATGAGTTTCACTCAACTGAGAGTGTATAATATCAAGCGGTGAAGAGCAGCAATGCATGTGACGAATTGCACTCAACTTGTCTTGCGTTAACGAATATGATGGCAAAGCACAATGTCGATAACATTAAAAACATTAATAAAAAACAAGTAAGAAAGCTGCAATCGAGACTGCTCGACTACGAAATCCCCTGAGCCCTTCTTACGAATCATATTCCAAGAATGCATCGTTTCGATTCTCCACGCGTAAGAAACTATACATGCAAAAACTCGAGCACACACACACGCTGATCTATGCTTGTACGCCTATATGTGTGTAAGCATTGCAAGCGCCTTGCTGTGTCGTGCTTTGCTGCTGCGTCGCATGGGTTTTGATGAGAAAACTCTGATGATTAATAATTCTGTTTCTAGATGGACAATCGTATTGATCTCTTCAGATTATGAATATGATATTCATATCTATATGCTAAATCAAACTGCATGACTCTAGTATTTGAAATGAATTTTTTCACATTTGGGGGTGTTGGGGGAATCGGAGACCGGAATCCAAAA
This sequence comes from Drosophila koepferae, assembly GCA_030914345.1. Lineage (NCBI taxonomy): Eukaryota > Metazoa > Arthropoda > Insecta > Diptera > Drosophilidae > Drosophila > Drosophila koepferae. The sequence goes on along the minus strand of JAUESR010000182.1, from coordinate 187,286 downwards.
TCTGACAAGAAACGAAATTGTAATAAATTAGTATCTATATATATGCAGGAGACTTGGAGACTCTAACTCTGAAGATGAATTAGCTAGAATTTTATAACTGGTTCCCGATAAATTAGTTTATCGATAACTGTTGATAACTATCGAGGTTTTTCGATTAGCTTTAGATTTAAAACACAATTTTATTAGCACTATGAGATGAGTTTATTATTGTTTGTTGGTTTCTTCTAGTCGCCAGCTTCAATTTTAAGTACGGCCACCCGTGCAACGCCATCACCTCCAGGGATGAGTTCAATTATTCTGGCCAGTGGCCACTTAAGCGGCAGAATATTCTCATCCTTTACGAGACATAGAAGTTCTCCATTTTGCCCGCTGTTGTAGTAAGTTGAGGTATTCGTCTCGCCAACGTGTCCAGAATACCTGCTGAAGATAGCTTACGCGCTGTCAGGCATCCAAGCGATTAAAATTAAGCCTCGTCAGGTTAGGCTCGCTGAAGCATGAAGGAGGACCACCGTTCAGGAAATGCGCAGGCGTCAGCACGTCCAAGTCTGCTGGGTGCTCTGAAATTGAAACTAAAGGGCGTGAATTAATGACAGCAGCGATCTTGAAGACCAGCGTGCGAAGCTCATTATAAGTTAGGACAGAAGGGCCAACAGATCGATAGAAATGATGCTTCACCGTCTTCACTGCAGCCTCCCACAAGCCTCCAAAGTGAGGAGATCGTGGAGGGATGAAATGCCATTCGATTGATTCCGTCAGGCAGAAGTCCTTCACAGCATTCTGGTGGGTATCAGTCAGGAATAGACGCTTTAACTCCTGAAGCTGGTTGCGGGCGCCAAGACAGTTTTTGGCATTGTCAGACCAAATTTGACTTGGTTTTACTCTAGTGCATATAAACCTTTGGAGGGAATGCAAAAATGCCGTGGTAGTTAAATCCATAGCTAAGTATGAGAACAAAAGTTGATCAGATGCTAGATCCCATACGAGGCCAAGTGTCTTCGTAATGTCGCTGCCATCATTGAACCTGATGAGTGATTCTTTGTCGCACTCTGTTACGCCGTCCAGCACCATGGGATGGCTTGAACACCACTTTCGCAACTTGAACCGGCCACATGCCAATATTCCAGCTGTTTCTTGCATGACGCGTCTTGCCTCTTCGACTGAATTTCCTCCAGAGATCAAATCGTCGACATAGAAATCGCAAAGTAATGCCTCGGAACCGACTGGGAAGGTATCCCTTTCATCTATGGCGAGCTGGTGCATGGCACGCATAGACAAGAATGACGTCGGTTTTGTGCCATATGTGACCGTATCAAGCTTGAACACTTCTAACTCATCATCTGGTGAATTCCTCCGTAGAATGCATTGCAGATAGCTGTCTGGCTCCGGCACCGTCACGCAACGATACATTTTGCAAATATCACCGGTGAGTGCAACTGGATAGGACCGGAAGCGCAGCAATATGTCGATCATTTTCGTCTGAATGACAGGACCTGACATTAGAATGTCGTTCAGCTAATAACCAGTTGATGTAGCTGCTGATTCATAAAAGACGACTCGAAGCTTGGTAGTTTAGCTATCTTCTTTCAAAATGCAATGATGAGGAAGAAAATAACTGCATTGATGAAATGAGCTGCGAGGAACGCGTGACATGTGACCCAGCTCAGAATACTCATCCAAGAACGCTGAATATTGGGAACTTATATGAGGCAAACGACTCAATTTCTCCTCCAAATTAAAAAAACCGCCGCATCGCTTGCTGATAGGACTCTCCAAGAAGCTCGCAATTCAGCTTAACAGGCAAGCGTACTGAATATTGGCCGCTGGGTAATAGTTTATAATACCTCACAAAGTGCGTTTCGCAATCTGATTCTTTACGACAGAGTCGCTGCAGCTCTCAGTCTTCCAGAAACGACGAACGATACTGTCCAATTAGATATCAGTAGCGGAATCTGTAACCGCATCTGAAGGCGTCTTTGAAGCTATTAATGTGGAATTGTGGCCGCTAGTTTCGCCTCCCGATACAACCCAACCAAGACGAGTCTTCTGCAGCAGTGGAAGCCCAGACGTTATCTTGATTTGACCCATACAGAGCAAGTCATAGAAAGGGCTGACTCCGATAAGCAAATCTATTCGCTGTGGCCTATCGAAAGCTGGATCTGCCATGACTATATTTTGCGGTATGCTCAAACTGCTTGTATTTATATTAGAATTGGGCTGGCTGCCAGTTATATTTGCCGCTACCATGGCTAGTTGTATACTCCGATGCGTGAGCTTGAAAGGTGAGGCAAATGGTATTTCCATCGATGGCAAAATTGTTCTCTTGTTCTCTTAAGTTATAGCAGATTGGCAAATTTGGCTCTAAGAGTGCACGACAAGGAATAAGTTCGCCAACCCGATTCTTAGCCACAGCCACTGTGGTAGCCACGAGCACAACATCGCTGTTCAGATCTTGAGCCAGGAGAGTAGTGGATGGAGCTGAGGGCGGAGTGATCTACATTCCTGATGACGAAGATTGCTGATGGAACGGAGTTACTGCTTGCGATGTGCTGTTGCCAAGGTGGAGAAGCGTATGATGCTTGACTCCACAGACCCGACAGCTGCGCGAGCCACATTGTCGCGACTGATGGCCGACCTTCAAACAATTTAAGCATATTCCGCCTTTTTGACTTCATTCAGGCAAAGAGTAGGCGATAAGTTTGCGAAGCTTGAGCATTTATAGTTTGTATGCTCAGGATCATTACAAAAAACGCAACTGTGTGCACTGTGGTCTGTTACGAGAAATGTGGACCGGCTGTTGGCCAATTTACTGCTAGTATTCACCGGCTTACTTGATGAATACTTAGTTAGAGAAAATTCCATTGGTTCCAAAATGCGGCAGCGACGCTCAAGGAAAGAGGCCACTTCTTCATATGAGATGCATTCTCTGAATCTTCCAATATCTCTTCCCATTTAGCTTGTGAGGCAACATCAAGTTTTTGTAGCAGCACCTGAGCAATCATGGCACTGGCTATCTGCTCGGTTGTGCCCAGACTACTGAATGCACGCATATGTACATTGAAACTGTCTGAAAGCTCTCGCAGCCTGGTTATGGATCCATTTTCTTCCCTTTTCAGCCCTAAGATCTTTACGATGTGGGCTTGAAAAATTAAACGTCGGTTATCATATCTTTGTTTCAACAGCTTTATAGTTGTCATTAGCAATTTCCAAAGACCGAACTGTATCCAACGCTGCACCATCTATACAAGACCGTAGATGCTGAAGCTTTTCCATGTTGCTGATTTCTGGTCGGCTATCAATGATTGTTGAAAACATTGAGTAGAAATCAGCCCAATTTGCATATCCACCGCTGAACGTAGGCAGCTTTAAAAGCGGCAGTGCAGGTGCGGAATGTATTTTGGGAGCGGAAACCTGAGTAGGGACAATCGGTCTACTAAATGTGGAACTATGGGGTATTTGAGCGGTACGACCTTGAATTTCGGACATTATTGTTGTCTGCATGACCATTATTAGGTCATTATTAAGTTCCTCTAGAGTTTCATGGGCTTCACTAAAAGAATGGCTTAGCTTACCAATATGTTCCAAAAGAACGTTTAAAGTATTGTCATTGTGATCGGCAAGCGCATCAGTATCAACCTTGGCTTGCAGTCTTTTTACGCGTTCAAACACCGATTGCACTTTGAGCTTATGAAATCTCGCACGCTCTTCGGGCGCAACTGTACTAGCAATTAAGCTCGCCATGATGAGTAAAACTTAAGAGAACTACCGATAGAGTTTAAAGTTGCTGGTATGCGAAGATTGCACAGGGGCGAATCTTGAATTTTGAGTTATTTTACTGAACATAGCACAGAGTTTAGTTAATTGCCATGTAAATAATTTATTGCAGCCAATTAATGCACGCGTAGGAATTAGTGCCGAAAGAGTGTAATGACAACGAAAGAATTAACAGCAAGCATGTATTTACAGTGAATTTGTGTACGCCTAATCAGCGTAAATATGAGCGCGAAGTTATATAAAGTCAAAGCTCAGAAATTAGTTGCCATTAATTGTTTATTAACACCCTTTATTAACTTGTCACTTATGTCATTACTTATAATACGTCAGTAAATTACAACTGGTAAGCACATATGTATGTTGGCTCATTAAAAATAAACTAAACGTCTCAAATATCTTTTTATTCATAAACAGCAATTTCTGATTGCGATTTGCGTGTGGAATGATTTGACTCGGTTTGGACGGGCAGAGTTTGCGGATCTCGGAATTGAGATTGGAACTGTTGGAGCAGAAAGATCACCCTCCATAGCTTCAAGTGCGCGAGCACGTTCGCTAAGGAAGTGACTAACATCCCGCCAGGCTGGAATTTCAGTCCCAATTCTCTGTAGAGATTTGAGCATGCTCGAGTGCAGTGATACACCTATTGATAGTGCCATGCAGCTCTCTGAGAGCCGAGCCTGATTCTTTAGTGACCTTGGATAAATTCAAGAGGAGTTTAAGCTGACTGTTGACTAACAGCCGCTTATTCTCGAAACGGTCACACAACGAATTCCAAGTCGATGCAAACCCGTCGTTTGTAAGAGGAAACTCTGAAACGAGAGCGTTGGCATCGCCTGCTGTTTTGGAATTAAGGTGGAATAACTTTTCCACCTGAGTCAAACTTGGATTATTTATGTAGATGGCCGTACAAAGATCTCGGAATGTTGGCCAGCACAAGTAGTCGCCGTGGAACATTTCTATGTCAACTGGTGGAAGTTGACAGCCTCCAGGAGTGGCGAAAGGAGCGGAAAGGGGGGCCGACGGTGCACTCGATGCTGAAATGACGTCGATCTGCCTGCTTAATTGGGCGGTACACCGCTCAAAGACAGTATAGCAGTGGTCGAATTTTGCCTCCATGGCTTCAACGTCGCCACTACCAGCTCCCTGGCTAAGCGCTTGGGAACACGCTTCATACTCTTGTTCTGACTTCTCCCAAAGGACCTTGACTCGATCCCGTCGGATTAAACAAAAGAACAAAAAGAAGAATGATTTAACTAATATATAATTAATGAGTTGATTTTAATTTTAATTCAATTATAAATTGTATATGTCCTTTTATATTTTTAAATAAACTAAAAATTTAAACAAGACGAACAACATTTATTTTATCTTATGAAATGTATTAAAAATTTTTGAACTACGATGAATGCGGGAAATGAGAACATTCTGATCGTGAAACGACTATCGAAAGAAATTGTGGCGGTCGGCAAGAGCTATCGATAGTTTTGTGATTTGTTCTGAGTACACAGCTGATTGGACGTAAGATAACAAACAATTGGATATTGTTGTTTGTTTATGGAATTTGTGCTATGTGTTTAATGAATATATTCGGAATAGATTTTTTTGACGTGTTTATTGTGTGTAAATTGTTTGTACGGACACAAGTGAAAAATTAAAGGAGAATAACATATACATACATGTTATGTATATATGTGCGTATGTTCGTACAAGTAGACAATTGAGAACACAATTAGCACATAAATAAATAAACAGATGAATATTGAATGTAATGAAGAAATAAGAAATAGAAAAAATAAATAAATTAAAAACAAAGAATATTGTGTTTGTTATTTAATAAATTTGATTTGTTGTGTATGTCCGTACATAGGTGCAAGTGCTGAAGTGAAAACAGCTGAGGGTCGGCAGTAACATAAACAGCTGATATATAGTTATATGTGATTCGCGTAGTTATAAGCAAATGTAATAAAACAAACCAATAAAGAATATATAAAAACAACAAAGGATATTGATTGTTTATTTTATTCTTTTTGATTAATAAAGGATGCCGTGAATAGGCGAAACGGCAACTAGTGCCGACATATAAAAGATATGTGGGTATGTGTTTGTATATATGTCGCACAGCCGGCGGTATTTACATATATACAAATGTAGATATGTTTGTGCAAGAAACGGAATGACACAGTTTAATACATGTCTATATATATAAGGATATACATATATAGACATGTGATAAATATCTTGCAGTTTGGTACGTATCTATATATATAAGGATATATATATATAGATTGCGAAACTAGTTAATATATACATGAAAATATGGCGGATGAGAAGTGCCAGTATATATGTACTAGGTAATGCAAGTTTGGAGTACTTATCTCGAAGCCTAAGAACGCTGGTGTGTGTTGTGGGTGGATGATATCCGGCTCGAAGGACCAAATGTTGTAGTGGCGGACCGATAATAAGTACAAAATCGTGGTTGTATTTCCTCGACTTTATTTAGTGCAAAAAGCTGTGTCTTTTTTCCTCGTAATTAAATGTAGTATATGTAAAGTAAAAGAATGTGTGAAGAATAATCCCCGATTGCGAACCAGTAGGAGAACTGGAAGTTATGTTATTAACAGCGCATAATACTGTCAATAGCATAGCATGTCGACGTGAGGGAAGAGCAGCTCCTGTTAATGCAATCTGACATTAACAAGAACCAAGAACCTTTGCGCAGCGGTTAACAAATAAACTCGCTGTGTCAGCAAATATAGAGCAGGGCTAACTAAACTAAAAAAAAAACATTAGAATAATTTAACATAAGAGCGAAACAAACAAAGCTGAGAAAGTCATGTAAGTAGAGTGCTCATCTAAAAAATAAATAAAATAAACAAAATATATTAAATATAAAATACATTAAACTCAATTGCCTGAAATTTGAATCTTTGCACACAATAAATTTGAATAGACAAACACTGAAAATCGTATGAGTGAACGTAAAGCTGACGAACTTGACACTGAGTTGGAAGAACTAATAGGAGATTTAAAGGACAGATTAATACCAAACCAAGTAATAATAAAAATGCCTTTCGGCGAAGCAACTATTAAAAGTCTGCTCGAGTATGCTGTTAAGTTTGCACTCGAAAACTAAGCTATCCACCGTATCCGAGGTGGAAGTTTTCGAAGATGCAGCAATAGACCGTAACGTCAGGTGTGAGGAAAGTTTAGATATGGTAAAATCTGTACCCGAGTTTGACGGAAAAATCGAAGCATATGTTTCATGGCGTACAGCCGCACACACAGCGTATTAAGTTTTTGAGCACTATGTTGGAAGCTCAAGAAATTACCAAGCATTGGGCATCATTAGGAATAAAGTAAGGGGTCTTGCCGATATGGTGTTATCTTCGTACAGCACACCACTCAATTTCAAAGCGATTATCAACATACTCGACTTCACATATGCCGATAAGCGGCCTTTCTATATAATTAACATGAATTGTCCGTTTTGCGTCAAGGAAACCTTACAATAGTCCAATATTATGGGGAAATAGAAAAAAGTTAACACTTCTAACAAATAAAACAATAATGACCTATGACCGACAGTTGGCTACTTCAATGAACGAAAAGTATAGATCGGACGCATTGAGAGTATTTATTTCGGGAGCTAAGAAATCCCTAAGTTATATTCTTTTCTCGGCAAGACCAAAAGATTTACCATCTGCCTTGGCCTTATCCCAAGAAGTAGAATCCAATCACGAACGATTCCAGTTCACAAGTAGTTTTTCAAAAAATAGTGAGGAAAAAGCTCAACGTTATGAGCAAAGACATCAAAGAAATTTCATTCCAGAAAATAGCTCACAACAAAGAAAAAATCCTTTCTATAAGCAGAAGCCACAATTTAATAACCAAGGTCCAAAATAAGAACCGCCTCAACCAATGGAAGTTGATACTTCTTCTAGATTCAGACAACCGACCCAAGTAAATCAAGGTAACCCTCTTAATGTATCTTATCAAAATCAAGTTTCAAAAAGAGCAAAGCAACAGAGAGTGAATCATATCTCTCAAGAGGAAAATTCAGAAAATTTAGAGCAGGAATACCAAACAGTTGCAGAATCCGAAGTATCAGACATTGATGATGAGGATCAACTACTAGAGCTGAATTTTTCAGACACAGTTCCCTGCTACCGTTCATAAAACGAACGATAACAGGTAAAACGATAAAACTTCTCATTGACACAGGCGCTTCTAAAAATTACATTAAACCTATTCCGGAATTAAGAGGGGTAACGAAAGTAAAGGACACATTTCAGGTTAAGTCACTTCATGGCTTTACTTCAGTTCAAAATAAATGTCGCATGTACCTCTTTAATACTATAACCACATTTTTTTTTGCTTCCAAATCTAACAAGTTTTGATGGAATAATAGGACTTGACCTTCTTAATAAAGTTAACGCAACACTAGACTTCAAAAATAAAACCCTAGAAACTGAATATGGATCTGAAAAAATTCAATTTCAAAAATGCGCAAATGTCAACTTTACAGAAATAGAAAGTATTGTAGTTCCTCAAGATATTGAAAAAAAAATTCAAAAACATGCTAAAAGAGAAAATAGGCGTTTTTGCTGACCCTAACGAAGCTCTTCCATACAATACTAACATCATTGCTATAATCCGAACTGAAGACGACGAGGCAATTTACTCAAAATGTTATCCGTAGCCACTAGGAGTAACTGAGTTCGTTAATAATGAAAAAAGCAACATGTTGAGGGATAATATTATTAGACCATCCAGTTCACCGTATAACAATCCGGTGTGGGTAGTCGATAAAAAGGAGTAGATGAGCAGGGAAACAAGAAAAAGCGTCTTGTCATCCTTTCAGTCTAAAAAATTCTACTGGAATATTCCAATGAGCAATTGATGACGTACTTCGGGAGCAGATCGGCAAATCGTGCTACGTTTACGTAGATGATGTGATTATATTCTCAGAAGACATGGAAAACCACGTATATCACATTGCCTGGGTATTAGATAAATTATTTAATGCTAACATGAGGGTATCAAGAGAAAAGTCTCATTTTTTCAAAGAGCAAGTTGAGTATCTTGGATTTGTAGTGTCCCGTGGCGCCATCAAAACCAATCCCAGCAAAGTGGAAGCAATCGGCAAATTCGAGCAGCCAACTACTTTGTTCCATCTTAGACCATTCCTTGGTTTAGCAAGCTATTACATGTGCTTTATAAAAGATTTTGCGTCTTTAGACAAACCAGTAACGGACATATTAAAAGGTGACAACGGTAAAGTAAGCGCTGGATAGTCAAAGAAAATTCCTGTGAGTCTCAATGAAAAACAAAAATTGACCTTTGAAAAACTCAAGAACATTCTAGTTTCTGAGGACGTAATCCTTTACCCTGATTACCAAAAACCTTTCGACTTGACCACAGACGCCTCATCGTCTGGCCTAGGTGCAGTCTTATCCCAAGATAAGAAACTAATAACCATGATCTCTAGAACTTTAAGGGACAATGAATTAAATTTCGCAACGAATGAACGTGAGCTTCTTGCGATAGTATGGGCTTTGAAAACTTTAAGAAACTATGTGTATGGTGTAAAAAATTTAAACATTTATACCGAACACCAGCCATTAACATTTGCAGTTTCGGATAAGAATCCCAATGCAAAAATAAAGAGATGGAAGTCATTCATCGATGAGCATAACGCTCACATTTTCTCTAAACCTGGAAAAGAAAATTTTGTCGCCGGTGCTCTTTCAAGGCAAAACCTTTATGCCCTAGAAGAAAATGCTCCATCTGACCTGGCCCTTATACATAGCGAACTGTCGTTAACATACACTACTGAGTCCACAGACAAACCTGAGCAAAATTAGTGGAAAAGATCTGCGATGCGGTTAAAATAGACGTGGTGAATGCGATTAAATGTGATTTACCAACGCTAGTATTTATTCAAAACACATTAGTCGAAACCTTCCCTTCAACTAAATTTGTAATAAGTCAAAATATGACCGGCATCCGAAAAAACAGTTTATTAGCGAAACACCAATTCCCAATCGAGTAGGCGAAATCCTCCACATAGACATTTTTTCAACAGACAAGAAATATTTCTTAACTTGTATTGATAAATTTTCAAAGTTTGCAATTGTTCAACCTATACCCTCAAAAACTATAGTGGACATTGAACCACTTATTCTACAACTTATGAACTTTTACCACCGCACCAAAATTGTATATTGCGACAATGAACCATCACTAAATTCAGGAACAATTGGTACACTCTTAAAAAATCGTTTTAACGTCGACATTGTAAATTCGCCTCCGCTCCATACTACATCAAATGGTCAAGTGGAGAGATTCCACAGTAGTCTCGCGGAAATCGCCAGATGTTTAAAGCTTGAAAAACAATTAGGAGATACAATCGAGTTAATTTTACAAGCTCCAATAGAATATAACAGAACAATTCATTCTGTTATAAAGGAAAAGCCGATCAACGTAATACATTCATCGCCACCTGATTTTGAAGCTAAAATAAGAGACAGAATCAATGTAGCACAGGAATTACTATTACAAAGACATAACACAGACAGAAAAAACAGAACCTTCCAAGTAGGTGACAATGTCCTTATGAAATTAAATAAAAGGCTCGGGAATAAGTTAACGCCCTTATTTGAGGAGGTTACTGCAGAGGCCGATTTGGGGACAACCGTTCTTATAAAGGGGAGGGAAGTACATAAGGATAATTTAAGATAAAATATCCCCATGGCACAAATTTTAATATCTTTATTAGGATTTGGATTTGGTGGTTGTTTGGAACGAGTTCAAATTTCTTAGACATTCCTCTAATCTAAGCATGGACTAAGAAATAACCGAGGAAACAAATTCTTTAATGATACACTTCCCACAGTCTCACATGAAGAAAATCCTTGAATCAGACATAGGTCATATCAGAACGTTTTTAGATACAGTTAACATCCATCATAGACAGACAAGGAGTATAAATATTCTCTTAAGACTTCAGACTTTGAAGACTTTGAAGGATTAAAATTCAGTCATCTAAAGCTCAGGGAAGCAATTAATAGGCAGGCAGTAATAAATACAAAAATCCAAGAAAGAATTAATAATTTAACAGAATCTACAAATACTATAGTTAAATTTGCAAAAGAGAAACAGATCGACTCAGGTCACTTTACGAAACGTTACTCGCACGAAATAAATTGTAATTTCAGAACTTGAGATAATAATGTTGTCTATTACCCTCGCAAAGACTCAAATAATAAGTCCAGCAATTCACGATTCGAAAGACCTAAAAGAAATTTTAAATGAGCACTCTTCAGTTACAACTGTAACAGATTTAATGGAATCAGCCTACGTAAACGTTTTGTTAGATAATAAGTTTGTACACTTTATAATCAAATATCCTAATCCTAGCCTAGTATGTAAAAAGATAATGATTTTTCCTGTGCAGCATAATCACACAATATTAAATTTCAATGGCAACAACAACATTGCTGACTGTGGTAATAAAATTTTACAAATAGGAAATTGCACATTCTGCAAGGACTTGCCTTCAGCGACGTGCGCACAGCAATTACACTCTGGAGGCATTGTACATTGTAGTACTCGTCCCAGTCTCCTTCAGCCGCTGGAAGTAGTGGACGATGGATGGATGGATCATACTAAATGAGGAAACGGCTACAATAAAAATGAACAGCGGAGCGGACCAAACTATCCATGGCACATTTTTGCTGACATTCGATGACGAAATGAGCATCAATGGGTCCCTATATAAGAACATGAGAAGCATCGTCCGGAGACGTCCAGGCTCTGCAACATCAACGCTCATCAAGAAATTCTGAGCTCACCATACTTCCAAAGACTAAATTTCAAAAACTTACAATACATTGCAATGCATTGGCAACGTTGTACTTAGTGAGTATTCTTCATTCTTCTGGTCGCGGGATTCATCCTTTGCAAATTATTTCAAACATGGAAAGTAAATAGGCAACAAACTACTCTTAGAGCTGTTATTGACTCTTTAAAGAAATCCGAGGACGGCCTTCACTTAAAATAGACATATATTTATATATATATATATATATATATATATATATATATATATATATATATATAAACGTTCGTAAAATATATATATATATATATGTCGGATTACTATTCTTTTCCATTTTGTTAGCGCTGCGAGTTTCGGTCGCACTCGAGTTTTAACAATGACTGACTCGAGACGCACACTTCTTGTGCGTGTCTTACACTGAACAACACTCGACGATAGCGACACAACACTGTCGCCCCGCTAAAACGGTACTTCCTAAGCGACAACATGTAAAAAACCAAACACAGCTAAAATATTGGCTGATGCAATATGATGAAATTATTTCTTGGAAATCTTCTTCTTCTTTTTCAGTGCTTACAATGTTATCAAAATCCTTGTTTTCATTTTCTTTACCCTCGTCGTCGTTTTCAACGATATTATTATAGTCATCACACACATTCAACTCCACAGGCACATGTCCGTCAGGCAACTTTCTCAAATCTTCATGTGCGTACTTATACATTCTTTTACTAGTTGAGGACTTCAAATTGTACCTGTCACCTTCTTCTTCTATGGTTTCAAAAGGCCCTTTGAATTTTGGACTCAACTTGGTTTGATGGCTTTCTTCGTTTCTGAGTAACCCAAAATCTCCAACCTTATGTCTAACTACTTTCGCCTTGTTTTTATCAAAGCGTGCTTTGTCATAAACAGCTGTTGCTAAAACATTCTTAGCAGCTTGTGCTCTTACGTCTGGCAGATCAATGGTATTTTCTATGTTACTGGGTGGACGGGCTACCTTTCCCAATAGCATTTCGAGAGGACTCGCTTTTGTCACACGGTTGGTTGTACAATTAATTGCCAATTGCACCTCACCAAGCATAGACTGCCAAGACTGAGTTCCAGCTTCAACAATTGTTAACATGTTTTTCAACGTGCACATGGTTCGTTCTACTTGACCATTTGCTCGATTAGCTCCAGTAACAATCAGATGTAATTTTATTTTTTAATCAGAACAGAATTGAGTAAAACTCGTGCCCGTAAAACACCTTCCCTTCCCTGGTCAGCTATTATTCGGTTTGGTACTCCAAGCAACGAAAATGAGGATTTATGCAACTTTCGCTGTCTATTTTAAGGGTATGGCTAAGATATACAAACTTTGTAAACGCGTCTATTTGGACTATTACATACTCTTTCCGGTCACTCTTGCCCCTGAGCTTTCCGGTTATGTCCAAGTAAACAGTATGCCAGGGAACATTGACTTTTGGGATTGGGTGCAATTCAGCTTGTATTTTCCCTGAAACTGATATGGACATTTTGCAAGTGATGCAGTTGTCAACAAATTTTTTTACATATTTCGACATTTTGTCAAACCAATAAAAATCATAGACTTTATCAAGTGTCTTCTCCCAGCCCAAGTGTACTATCGACTCGTGTACTTGGTTAATGACTTACCATCTAGAAGCACGTGGCACCACTGGTAAACAACGTGTTCTGCCGTTTTTTTGTATTTTCCGGTAAAGAACTTCTGCTCTCAATTCATAGGTTTTTGCAACATCTTCTGCAAGGGAGAAATCTTTTAATTTATTCACATTTCAGCTATTTCAGAGTCTCGGCGCTGCTCAGCAATGATCCAGTTGCTAGAGATTTCAGCGAGGTTATTTCTCTTCTCGACTATCGTTCTTGCAGCAGAAGGAGGTTTGGGTAAAATAGGATTTCTCGACAAAAAGTCAACATGTGCCATTCTCTTCCCTTCTCTATATTGAATGTCAAATGAAAAGGACTGTAAATAAGCCCACCAACGCTGTGCTCTTGGGGCAGATCTTGTTTATTTCTTGACGCCTTTAACGAGTTACAATCGGTGAAAACAACAAAGTTCGTGCCCAACAGATAATGCCGAAACTGCTTAATCGAGTTAACAACAGCCAGTGTTTCCAGCTCATACGAGTGGTATCTTGAGTCTGCAGGGGAGGTGGTTTTGCTAAAATATTCTATTACGTGGGGTTTGTTATCGATTTTGTGCAATCAAATTGCACCATAGCCACATCCACTTGCGTCTGTATGCAATTCAATTGGGTAACTTGGATCAAAAATAACAAGAACTGGTTTATCTGTGAGAATAGAAATAACCTTTTCCCGTATTTCCTCATGATCTGTTTTCCAAACAAATTTGTTTTTTCTGAAGTTAAGAAATAAAGTGGTTTCATTAATTTAAAACCCCTTTAATAAATTGTCGGAAATACGATGCTAGGCCGATAAACTGTCTTAGTGATGTGACGCTCTGTGGGGGCGGAAGAGCGGTCAAAGCTTCAATTTTCTGTGTGTTTGGGCGAATTTCGTCAGCACTAACTTTGTAACCCAAATATTGAACCGATGTTTTTAAAAAGGAACATTTTGTAATATTATATGAAAACCCTGCTTTCGTAAGTATATCTAAAACAATCTGTAGTCTTTCAAACGCTTCACATTTTGTTGAGGCAACTATCATGCTGTCATCCATGTAAACTATAACATAAGACTTTGCTAGGTCCCATAGGGCCTGCATTACTATCCGTTGGAAAACAGAAGGTGCGCTTTTAAGCTCAAACGGCATAGATAAAAATTCGTACTACCTATCTGGCGTGACGAACGCGGTGTACTCAATGGAATCTGCCTGCAAGGGAATTTTGTAGTATCCGCTGGCCATGTCTAGGCAAGTAAAAAAATTAACTCCTCTTAATCTACTTATTTGATCTTGAATAAGTGGCAAGGGGTATATTTCAGCGACTGTATTCGAATTAAGCTCCCTAAAATCAACACATAGTATATCCAAACTGTTTTTTTTTCTTCACTAGTAGTATGGGACTTGCGTAAGGAGAGAAACGGTATAATTATGTTACACTTTAGTAGTTCAGCAATTTTTTTCTCGCACTAGATCTCGTTCACCAGGACTTAATCGATATGGCCTTCTTTGGACTGTTTTTGTTGGATCGACCAATCTAATTTTCATTTCGCCAACCTTGACTTTTGTACATGGGATATTTCTTATAAAAGAATTTGTGTATGTTGCCAACAATGAGTTTAATTTTATTTTGTCATGTCCCTCAAGTTCTGTATCAATATCAGATGGTTCACCACCTGTACATACATTAATTGTTATGACTCTTGAAATTTTAAATTGGTTTGAGGAAATGACAATATCAAAACCCTGATTTAGTATCTCTCGACCAATGACAATATCGTTTTGCATTTGATCGTTAATTACATAAAATAAAATCTCAAATAAAATCTCAATATACTTAATATTTGTACTGTACTGCAGATTCCACTGCTACCTATGCCTTTTAACATAGCAATATTATGAGATCTCTTACCAGAAAACTTTGTACTTAGCTTTTCTTTCATTAATGAGCATTCCGCTCCGGAATCGAAAGTAATCTCAAAAGTTTGGCCCCTGTGGCTCATGTAGCCCTTGGGTACTGCAACGCTTCACTGCTCCACTCGCCTGTCCCGGATGACCGTTTTGTTTCTGTCAGCTTCCTTCTTTGTACAGTGAGTAGAGATGTGTCCCACGACTCCACATTTGAAGCAAGTAACATTAGACTTTTCACGGTGCTGCCCATTGCCATTCGCTGATTGGTTTTTGTGCATCCGGAGTCTGCAGTCTATCATTTTATGGCCTAGTTTGCCACAAAAATTACACTCCATCGATGATTGTTTTTGACGTTTAGGGTAGACCGTAGACTGTTGCTCAGGAAAAACACTTTTTCTTTTATTAAAAGCGCACGCTTTTAATTCGGACTGCAAATCGCTTCTGGACCGAATATTTGAGGTGAAGCTTAAACGCTGCAGTCGGTTGTCAAAACTTGCCAGCAACGCAAGAGTCACTGACACAGCGATTTCCTCGTTCTCCATTTGGCGCCATTTTGTCGTCAACTCAGTAACCATGCGGCTGGCATGGACTGCGAGGAAGTCGCTGTCGATCGGTCGATCTCACAGCATTTTTAAAAACATGGCTGCAGGAGTTTCTATTGTGTCGAAACGCTGCGTAAAAAGTTCTTTAAATTCGAGCCAGGTAATGTCAGTGTTAAGGCATTCGAAGACATGCCTTTTTGTATTTTTCAAAACTGTATAGCTATAATATTGAAGTATAAGAAATAATATTGTAACCAATGTGCAGAGCAATTGAGATTGCTGTAAGAGCGAGCATAGGAGTTTCGCTCTCCCTCTGCTCGCACTTAGATGCGCTCTCTAATGTGCAAGCTGCGCTTGCTGTTAGACAATAAAGCAGTATGAATTGAAACAACCGCAAGTTGCATTTTATCCTGGACCAATTGACGGACCAGGCAGACCCCTTATTGTAGGACATTTTTAGCGCCCCGGGTGGACTCTTCAGGGTTGGAAGGCTGTTTCATGGATTTTATCAATAACCAGGGAAGTACCAGATAAACATTATGCATGTAGATCACCAAGTAATGCAAGAGCAAATAAATAAATGCATTACTTGAGACATACAGAAAATTTATGAAAATCTATGCCTATGTGAATTATGTTGAGTTTATTTAAAAAATAAAAATAAATAAAATAAGGTGCATATTATAATTGACCTCAATCTCTGGTAATTCGCATAATCCTAATTGTCTTTGGCGCTTTTAGAGTGTTGCAATTCTTGCTCATTTTTCGTCTCGCATTTCGCTTTGCGCTCTCGCTTACACTTATAGTTTCGCTCTCGCATTTGCGCTCATCACTTGCGCTCATCATTTGTATGCTCGCTTGCAATATCGTTTGTTTGCACACTCGCTTGCACATACAGTAGTGCTCTAGCTTTGCGCTCATCACTTGCGCTCATCGCTTGCACTTATCACTTGCGCTCATCACTTGCGCTCGTCACTTGCATGCATTAATTGTCGCTCGAAACTTGCACTCTCGCTCTCATCGTATGCGATCGTTTGCACTAATAATTTGCATTCTAGCTTGCATTATTGTTGCGTGTACACTTGCACATATCGGCGCGCTCTCGCTTGTGGATGTGTAAGTGGGAATGCATTGCACTCAATCACTTAATCGTTCGCTCAGCAATTTCGCTCGTTGATTCTCACGCTTTCACTTTGCGCAGTAGCAAGTGTGCATGCGTTGCACTAAATTGCTTAATCGTTCGCTTAGCAATTTCGCTCGTTGGTACTCACGCTCTCACTTTGCGCAGTAGCAAGTGTGCATGCATTGCACTCAATCGCTCTACACAGTCAATATAGATCACTCAAAATAATAGTCACTCAGCCACTCTGGTTGTTGTCTTCGCTATATCGCTAACAACAGTCTGTTACAGTCACTCAAGTATAGTTAAACACTGCCAGCGTAATATACTGATATTTATTACTATCGCGCGCAACTTTTAACTTCTTTGAGTTGTTCTTCGCTTGTTGTCATACATAAGTGAGCTTTTCTTTTGTTTTTATTGAATTTCGTTTCAACTGAGCTTCACTTATAGCATTATGACTGGCAAGCGAGGAAAGAATCAGTCTCAGTCATCATCAGAGCGTATCGATGCTCTCTTGACCGTCTATAAGAACGTCACAAATGACATAACCAGTATAAACAAATCATTAAAATATTTCACTAGACCAGTAGAGCCATTCGAAATTGAATGTAGACTTGAGGTACTGAACCGCTATATAGAAAGGGCCTTTAAGACACAACAAGAGTTGGACTACATTAATGCTGGCTTAGTGTCTCGGTCCACTTTAGAGGAATTATGTGTGTCAACTAAGGCACTTCTGACGAAGCGAGGTAGTGATAGTCAACCTAAAATTGAGAGTCCCGCCAACTCTACAATGATTGGCTCCGTGTCACACTCTAGAAATCTATCGAATATAAAATTGCCAAAGTTTAGTGGCGAATATTCGGAATATAAAAATTTCATTGATCTGTTTGAAAATTTAGTAGATAACGAGCCAGGGCTATCGAATATATAAAAGTTCAATCACTTGTTGTCCTGTTTGGAAAAAGAAGCGTTAGGCAGTGTCAAGGCTTACCAGGTGACAGATGATAATTATCCAAAAGCGTTAGCTGCCTTAAAAAATGTGTATGACAATCAGTGTCTCATATTTTTTAACAGCATCGCTAAGTTGTTGGACCTCCCACGCATGTCTGAACCATCAGCATCATCTTTGCGCATGCTGGTGGGTTGAGTACGTGCTATTTACGAATCGTTGTTATCGCTAGGATCTGATTAACAGATTTCGAATGCCATGCTCATCCATTTTGTAATGATGAAAGCAGACGCTGGCACGCGTTCTAGGTGGGAAGAGAATCTTGACTACAACAAACTTCTACTGTGGCAACATTGTGAAGCTGCCTTAAACAGACGATATCAACACTTAAGTACTGAAGAATCATCTGGTTCAAGTCGTAAGGCAGTTCAGGACAATAGGAAAAGAATTGGGAAAACTTCGCTAGCTGTCGCTCTGCCAAGTCCGCCACAAGACCCCAAATGCGTGTTTTGTAAAAAGAATGATCACTTCGTCCATTCGTGTTCGTCGTTCGCAGCCATCCCATGTCAAAAACGGTTTGCATTTGCAAAGAGCTATCCACTATGCATAAATTGTTTGCGAACAGGTCATTCAGTGGCTGCTTGTAAATTAGCCCACTGTCGTGTGTACTCTAAGCCGCACCACCATACTGCATAGATATAGTTTTGAGGCGACTCCAGGTAGCTCAGCAGTTGTATCGACAGTCCCTGGAATTAATTCTTCACAGACTTCATCTGTAAATCACGCACGGATAGCCTCAGATCAAGTTCTCTTAGCAACCGCAGTTGTTAAGATAAAAGATCAATCTGGATCTTACCATTTAGCTAGGGCCTTGTTAGATTCCGGCTCGCAAGTTAACTTCATGACTGAAGAACTTGCCAAACAGCTAAAGTTGAGAAGGCAAAAATTTGGGATTCAGTTGTTGGGCATTGCTAACTGTCAGTCTTCTGTTCGTCACAGCGTTCAAACCGCCATAGCATCTCGCACGGACGATACAGAGATTAGAACAGACTTTGGTGTGTTACGTTCTATATAGTCGTATCAACCAGAGAAGCATACTGAAGAAATCAAGGTACCTGATAATGTACAATTAGCTGATCCTCAGTTCCACAAGCCACAACGGATAGACTTGCTGGTCGGTGCTGATATATTTTTTGATATATTAAGAGAGCAAAATAAAGGGACCTGATAACAGTCCAACGTTGCAATTGACTGCCTTTGGTTGGATTGTGTCTGGTCGCTGCCGAGCAGCTAATGCAGCTAATAATTCGTCGACTTTCATTAGTGTCGTAAAGGACGACATAGATATAGATTCGATAGTTCGTAAATTCTGGGAGTTGGAAGAAAAACCAAATACAGCTGCTTCGAATTTGTATACCCCAGAACAACAACTGTGCGAGAAGTCCTTTGTAGAGACTATTTGCCAAACCACCTCAGGTCGGTTCAGAGTGTCATTGCCATTCAAATCAAGCCCACACAGTCTTTGCATGTCATATGACACAGCCAGGCGACGTTTTCGGGCTTTGGAAAGAAGAATGAGCAAACAGAGCCCAACCGATAATCAAATTCCGAGAGAGCCGCATTATTTCATCCCTTATCAATGCGTGCTAAGACCGCACAGCGCATCCACTAAACTACGAGTAGTGTTTGATGCTTCTAGAAAATCCTCATCTCAATTGTCGCTGAATGATATACTCATGGTGGGTCCGACCATCCAGCCTCAGTTATGGGAGACTTTGCTAAGATTTCGACTTCGTCCTTGGGCTGCTACAGCAGATATCGCTAAAATGTACCGTCAAATTGAACTTGACGAGTCCCATCGCAACTTTCAACTTGTTGTGTTTCAAATCTTTCGTTTGAATACAGTAACATATGGGACAGCGACTGCTCCATTCTTAGCAATTCGATGTTTAAAACATCTAAGCGACTTGCATGCTTCCACGCATCCAGCGGCAGCAAGATCGTTAGCCCAAGACTTTTATGTTGATGACTTATTAACAGGAGCAGATAGCATTGAGGAATTATGTTTCTTGCATCGAGACTTGATAATAATACTTCAAGCATTTGGATTTCCTCTCACAAAATGGATGCAGCACATCCAGCAAGAAATGATATTATCATTGGTCATCATCAGGACACAAAAACATTAGGATTAATCCTATGGATGACATGAGCTGCTTAACAGAGGTACAACCAACCAAACGGTCCGTTCTGTCGTTTGTGGCACGACTCAAGTCGAAAGGATGCCAAATCCATGGATTTGCCGACGCCTCAACGAGAGCTTTTATTGTTGTTGTTTATACGTAAGAATGCAAACAGATGAGGGTAACACTACCAGGCTGTTGATCGCCAAATCAAAGGTAGCGCCTTTGAAAACAAAATCTGTTCCGCGGCTGGAGTTGTGTGTTGCAGAATTGTTAGCTACATTGTAGGATGCGGTAAAGAAACTACTTGATTGTCCTGTTTATCAAGTCACATTTTGGTCAGACTCGGACGTTGTGCTTCATTGGCTGCGAATGCATTCATCTAGCTTGAATACGTTCGTTGCTAATCGCGTGGCAACCATCCAAGAATTGACTACTAATGTATCTTGGCGTCATATACCGACGAAGGACAACCCAGCAGACATTGTGTCTCGGGGATGTTCCGTTGAGGAGGTTAAAAACATCTTTGTGGTTTTGCGGACCAGGATTTTTAAAGCTTTCTGATACATTGTGGCCACCCAATTCACAACTCTCGTTATCGAAAGAATTAGAGCTGTTAAAGAAGCGTAGACCTGCAATCACTCTGATCGCGGTCGATGAGGTACGAAATTCCATCGTACGGCTTATCGAAGCAACTTCTTCATGTTCTAAGTTAATTCGCATAGTTGCATATATGTTCCGTTTTATCAATGGAAAACGAGAAGGTCATACTTCACTGATACCTACAGCTTCTGAGCTAAGTTTTGCTTTTCTTGCAGTCATATTCGTTATTCAACACATTGAATTCGTCGATGAAATAAAAAAGCTAATGAAATCAATCGTTTTGCAACCGGCATTGCAAAAACTGACACCGTTTTTGCATCCACATCAGCATGGCAGGCGTGTGTTGAGGTTGCTACGAGTAGGAGGTCGTTTATTGAAGGCCCCACTAGCACATAATGCCAAGTTCCCCCTATTACTTCCAAAAAAAT
Organism: Drosophila koepferae; assembly: GCA_030914345.1. Classification (NCBI taxonomy): domain Eukaryota; kingdom Metazoa; phylum Arthropoda; class Insecta; order Diptera; family Drosophilidae; genus Drosophila; species Drosophila koepferae. Next base: position 166,297 of record JAUESR010000182.1, on the reverse strand, counting down.
GTAGGTTCGTAACGCTTTATTTGGAGCACTTGCATCGCTCTCATTTCCACGCCAATCCACTGGTAACAATGGGTCTGCTTCGTCAGCAGATCTGGCTGGTCAATGCTTGAGAAGCTTGTAGTGCAGTAGTTCGAAAGTGTGTACATTGCTTTCGCTATAAGCCGAAACTTCTATCCCAAATAATGGGTAATCTTCCTGCTGACCGCTTACATGGAAATAGACCATTTGAGATCAGCGTAGTGGACTTTTGTGGTCTAATGCTGGTTTCATTAAGAATTCGTGGCAAATCGCCAGTTAAAATGAATATTGCCGTATTTGTTTGTTTTACCTCGAAGGCTGTGCATCTCGAATTAGTAACCGATTTAACAACCAATTCATTTTTTGATGTGTTTATCCAGGTTCATTGGTCGACGTGGCCTAGTACGGAAGCTGTACTGCGACAAGGCCACCAATTTCGTGGGTGCTGTACGCACTCTGGGCCTCATGGGTACGTTCCATGCCAACACAGCGGACATGAAAACGTTTGCTGCGGATCGGGGAATAGAATTTGTTTTCATTCCTCCTCGAGCGCCGCATTTCGGCGGTCTCTGGGAAGCGGCAGTGAAGTCTGCCAAGGGACTGCTACTCAAGGCAATGGGCAGCGCAGTCTTACGGCAGGACGAGTTGGCGAGGACAACGCTCCTCCTCAACAATGGATGCTAGGCGTGGGGACCGAAGCCATAGCCGTCGGAGATGGTAGGGTGCGAGTGGTCATCATAAAGACAAAATCCGGCACCTACAAGAGGGCAATCCATCGCATTGCTCCGCTTCCACTTAATTAATAAGTTAACCTAAAAAATGAATATTGTATTGAAGCCCAACGGTCTTTCAACGCGGCCGATGTTAAGGCATTTGAAGACATGCCATTTTGTATTTTTTAAAACTGTATAGCTATAATATTGAAGTATAATAATAAGCAATTGATATTTCAATTTGATTTTTATTTCAATTTTTAAAATAAAAATCACGGCATAATTTTTATTTTTGATTTTTATAATAAAAATTGAAAATAAAAGTAATGATTTGATTTTTATTTAAAAATTGACTTGCAATAATTTTTACAATTTTTATCATAAAAATCAATTATAATAATTAAAAATAATTGAATTTTAATAACGCTAAAAATAATTATTATTTCTAAATTTTTATTTTAAAAATTATAACTGTTGTGTTATAAACGTTGTGAAATATTTACAGTCAAAGGGAATGGTTGTGCTTGAGGTACTATTAGTTTGTTCAAATCTCTAAAATAAATACATAATCTTTTCTTCTTCCCTTCATCTCTTTTAAAAGCCAATGTGACTGGTGCTGCAAATGGACTGTAGGATTCCTCAATTAAATTATGTTTCAATAATTGAGCCACTTGCTTTTCAATTTCCATTTTGTCTTCTAACGAACATCTATAAGGTATTTTGTAACAGTATTTTTCTACTTGTAGATCTATTAACGCGTCATAGTTTTGTACTTTACCAACATCATACTTATCTTTGGCAAAAATGTGTTTATAATTATCTAACAAACAATTTATTTTATTTCTTTGATCGGTATTCAAGTGCTCAATATCAATATCGAAATCATTTACATTAATGCCTTCATTGAAATTTACTTGGATTTTGGCAAAAGCATCTTTTATCTTAATTTCATTTTCGTTTTCTTTCTTGTTATTATACCATAAACCCATTGAATATGGGAAATCAGGGTATAATGGTTTTGTTAAATGTATGTAACAGGCAGAAGGAGGCGTAACAGACCCCATAAAGTATATATATTCTTGATCAGGGTGACGAGAAAAGTTGATATAGCCATGTCCGCCTGTCCGTCCGTCTGTCCGTCCGTCCGACTGTCCGTCCGTCCGTCTATCCGTATGTTTCAACGCGTCGATTTCCGAAGATACAAAAGCTAGTTCATTTTTTTTTTTGGTTTAGGTTCGTATATTGCACGCGCAGTACGAGTTTGTTTCAGAAATTCGATAACTTGTATATTTGCAAAGTTATCGATAAATGAATTTATCGGGGACCAGCTATCAAATTCTAGCTAATTCATTTTTAAAGTTAGAGTCTCCAAGTCTTCTGCATATATATAGATACTAATTTAATACAATTTAGATTTTTGTCAGATTTTGGATTCCCCACTTCGTCCCACCACCCACAATGTGAAAAAAATGCATTTCAAATACTAGAGACATGCAGTTTGGCTTAGCATATAGATATGAATATCATAATCATAATCTGAAGATATCAATACGATTGTCCATCTAGAAACAGAATTATTAATCACCAGAGTTTTCTCATCAAAACCCATGCGACGCAGCAGCAAAGCAGCGACACAGCAAGACGCTTGCAATGCTTACACACATACAGGCGCACAAGCATAGATCAGCGTGTGTGTGTGCTCGAATTTTTGCATGTATAGTTTCTTACGCGTGGAGAATCGAAACGAAGCATTCTTGGAATATGATTCGTTCGAAGATGGGCTCGGCGTATTTCGTAGTCGAGCAATCTCGACTACAGCTTTCTTACTTGTTAATATTATTTTTATTAGTAATTTTGTAATTTTCCGATATATTTTCATTATTTATATTCGATTTTATCTCTTTTTGTAAATGGATGTTTAAATTTGAGTCATGAGTCAATCCAAATCTCTTTATAGTATCTAGTCCAAGGATCTTATCATAATTGAAATAATTATTGCTATATACAAATGCATTGATTCTATCTTCTATATCAAGTATTTTTGCATTCAATTTTATCAAACCATCAGTCTTACCCCTTCCACTAATTGTTTTTATTGTACTCCTACGGTTATCTTTCTTCAAATGTTTAATTTTCACTAAGTTAGAATTTATAAGTGTGACCTTTTAGCCTGGATCATAAATACCCCTGCATTCAGTCTTTCCATTTAGTATTACGTTAATTTCAATTAGTAGGGAAATATTTAGTTTTTTGGATCTTCTGTTGTATCAATTTCTAATACTGAGTTGATTCTTTTATTTGGTTCAGCGCTTTTGTTTTCCTTGACATTGAACCAACACAAATCTACTGGGTGATATCTATTTTTATTTCCTTTGCTTTCACATATCTTACAAGGTTGCTTAAACTTGCATTTCGGTTCTGTTTTAATAGATGTAGATTTGGTTTCATTTATTTTTACATATTTTGTTTCAACAATATCTTCATATTTTCTCAGTTCACCAAATAAAGCAACTGGAACTTTGATATTTTGTCTATCAATTTTGTTTCTTATAAATTTTGGTAGGCCATGGGCGATTAAGCTTATTACAGTTGTATTATTCATATCTTTATCAGTTTCAAGTAATAAACGTTCTTTTTTTAACGCGTAATTCAGAAGTGTTCAGGGTATGCTTTGCATGATTGATAATCTCGTGGAATGTGGTATTTTTTTCCGTCTTCGTCTATTATAGATTTGACTATAATAGTGTTTGATTTTCGTCCTCATCAGCAGCCAGTTCAAATCTAAATTGCAGCCTAGCCATAGTATGTTTTTTTTTTTTCTCGTCTACAAACGTAATAATTGTTGATTTATAATATGGTGGGTCTCTCTAGGAGCAATAACACAATTTGATTCGTCTAAAATAAGAGTTTTTTTTTGGATTATAATAAAATATAATTACACATGGTTACTAACCTAAAATAAGAGAATCAACAATTAAATGTTCGTACTCCTATTCTTCACTTCAGTTTAGACTTCCGTTATTATTTAATTATAATTATGTATGCTAATTATTAATATATAATATATAGATTAAGTTTACAATAATTTTTTATGATATAAAATTTAATTTATTTCTGATTTAATTTCACCTTTATATATGTCTCCTTTACTATCTCTTGTTATTCAACAGCTGATCTTATTCGATAGGTTATTAGTTCATTGTTTTAATCGATCAGTGGCTCCAATACTTGATCGGTGGAGTTACATCTGATCAGTAGAGTTACATATGCATTTATGCAACCCTCACAAACATATGATCAGTAATGCACACAAAGCTTACAGATATATGCATACACAGTCACTCGCACTATTCTGATTGGCCTCTGGCCCACTGTTCAGTCATTCCACTTTTCCTTATTATCGGCTTCTTGCCCACTGTTCACTTCGAATCACCATCATTTGACACACCCTCTGCGCTGCAAAGCGAAGTATGCGGCATGTTCGACGGTCACTTTTGGGCTTGTTTCACTAACACATTCTTTTCAATAAAAAATTAATAACAACAAAAAAAAAAATTTTAAACAGAAGCGACACTATCTGCTCGTTCACTCTCCTCTTCACGTCTTTCTTTTCATTTGCTTAGCCTCTGGCCCATAAGTCACCCACTTCTGTTTCTGTTATTTTTTTCTGGTCTTCGGTCCACTGTTCACTGTTCACAAAGTCACCGTTCTTTTGTACGTTACTTTTTAGTTGTTTTTTTTGTTTTTTTTTTTGTTTTGTGATCGACCGTTGCTACGCTCGCTGTTAGAAGTCCCGTTACCGTTTCTTTTCGCGACTCTCGCGCAACGTTTGACCACGTGGCGATTGCAGGGTACCTGCGGGTATCTCCCTTTTTTTCTTTATATATGTATATACGCAGATATATATACATATATGTATATGCGTGCTCGCCGGCGAACCGCTTCACAAATGGCGTCAGATAGCAAATAGAATAAATATACATAAAGATAGATTCGATAAATCGTATAAATGTATTAATAAAGATACAACAATACGAGTCGAAACACTAATTCACCACATAACAATTCTTGTATCAGAATACAATAACATAAGTGAACTAGTCTTTACCGTCAAACATAAACTCACAACTGAGCATCATTCTCAGGACACCACTATTTGCAAGACTAGAAAGCATAAGTGCTAGATGCAATATAAGATTACAAATTTCTACAAACATTTACCTTGCAATTGAATTTTACCCAGATCAATTCAACTTGGCTTGGTTAATTTAAAACCAATGATTGCCAACGAAGGTAACATTGATTCACTTGTAGAACAATTACTCAGACTATGACAACAAATATAAACATGGCTCAAACAAAATTACAATTTATCAGACAAGCCACATCTCTGCAAAACTTCAAAGGTCCACACGAACGAATTTCCGTGAGTCTCATTAAAATATAATTAAAAGGCCAAAAGAAATTTAATCAGTAACGAAAACACGATTGTTGAAATAATTACTCAATTGTCAAAAGAAGTAAAAGGAGAGTCAGTAGAAGTAATATATGCTAAGCTTCTTAATGTTCAACAAAGAAATAAAACCGCTAACCAGTACACCCAAGAGGTGGAAAAACTGGCAAAGGCCCTTGAAGGAGCCTATATAAGCGAAGGATTAGGTCATGCACTTGCAAACAAATACACAAATAATATTAAATATGACACAAAATTGCACACTTGATAGGGTTAAACTCATCATGCAAGCAGGAACGTTCACAAACATGAATGGTGCTGTGTCCAAGTTTGTGAACAGTTGCACGGAAATAACAGGTCAAGATAACACTGTCCTGTATCACCGAAGAGGTGCTAGTAGATATCAAAACTACAACAATAATAAGCGAGGATACGCCTATAACAATAGTTACAATAACCTCGGTGGAAGACGAGGCCAAAACAGAGGCAGAGGCCGTGGTTATTATAATCAGGGAAGTAATAATAACAATGTGAGAGTGAAGCAATATATGTCAGAAAACTCTCAGAGTCCTTTAGGCAACAAACAGGTTCACTCAATCAACTTTAGTCTTAATATTTTTGTTAATTTTATTAACCATTCCACTAGAATAAAACTTACATTTATAATAGACACTGGTGCAGATATACCACTTATAAAAATAAATTCAGATATATACAATATTCAAAACAATAGAATTAAAAACATGCAAGGCATAGGCTAAGGACTAATTAAATCTTCGAACCAGCTGAAGATTGGTTTATAATTAGACCTCACAATCTAAATTTCCCAATTTATGTTCCAATAACATACAGTTCTGGCAATAATAATCTAGATCACATCACTAGCTAGATCACTAGTGTTAAGAAAAATATAAATAAATTCAGAAGATAAGTACATACTCGTACAGAATCAAGAAATCTGTAATGGAATTTATATTGCAAAGACAATAGCGTCTTCAAAAAAACGTTTATATTCGTATCTTAAATACAGCTAATTCTGATCAATTGATCAATGTGGAAAAGATAGTCTATGAAAACTTTCAAATTACGGAAGCATCCCAACAAATAAAGACAAAGCGAAACTGTACTTAAAAAACCAATGAATAACTTTCCACTACAATTCCAAGAACAGTTAACAAAGCAATGTACAAAGTACAGTGATGGATTATAATCCGAACCAATAACTACTAAAAATTTCTATAAACAAACTTTAAGACTAAAGGATGATGAACCGATTTACATAAAAACTACAGAAGTCCACATAGCCAAACATATTAAATTAACATGTAAGAAAGCTGTAGTCGAGATTGCTCGACTACGAAATCCGCCGAGCCCTTCTTCGAACGAATCATATTTCAAGAATGCATCGCTTCGATTCTCCACGCGTAAGAAAATATACATGCGAAAACACGACCACACACACACGTTGATCTACGCTTGTACGCCTGTATGTATGTAAGTATATCAAGCGTCTTGCTGTCTCGCTGCCTTGCTTGCTGCGCCACCTGGGTTTTGCTGCAAAAACTTTATTGATTAATAATTCTGTTTCTAGACGGACAATTGTATTCATCTCTTCAGATTATGAATATAATATTCATATATACATGTTAAAACAAACTGCATATCTCTAGTATTTGAAATACCTTTTTTACACATTTTGGGATGTGGGGGAATTGGGGACCGGAATCCAAAATCTTACAAGAACCGAAATTGTAATAAATTAGTATCTATATATATGCAGAAGACTCTAATTCTAAAGATGAACGAGATATAATTATAAAAATGATTCCCGATAAAGTATTTTATCGATAACTTTGGAAATATAAAAGTTATCGAATTTCTGAAACAAACTCGTACTGCGCGTGCAATATACGGACCTAACACAAAACAAGTAAGAACGTTGCAGTTAGTCGCAATACTCTGTTCCCATAGGTGAATTTTATTTATTTACTAAACATTTAATTAACGAAATATTTCGCCAATTAGCAAACGTACATGGCAAACAACAAACGTTTTTCCTATACATACATACAGATACATACGACTATACACACGATTTTCTGTGTATGCATACAAAAGTTTGCATGCTAGAATATTCTAATAATTCTAACTGAATCGTGAATTTTTCAATCGTTACTTTAGTTTTGTTAAAAAGCGTTCTAGCAGTGCCTTATTTGTTTTTAGTTAACAAGGCTCAGACCATGGGAGTGGCGCTGGTGGTAAGTGCTATGCAAGCTGCACTTAGGTGCGTGGGTTCGGAACCCAAAGAAAACATTCTTTCCAAAAATTATTATTTATTAATTTTTTTTATATATGTATAATTTGTATTATTATATTTATTATAAAATGCTTGCTGCCAGCGCCAATTGATAATTTTCCGATTTGCCACGCTGCATGGACAAGCAATTTTTCATGCATGAATATACATATGTATGTTTATACAGATGTTTGTACGTGTGTACACATCCATGTTTATACATATTTCATGAATTGCGATTCAATTGTGTGTTTTGTAACAAGCCGCTATAGCAGTGAACTTATTTAGGTTAAGCTAATGATTACATGTTATTATCAAGAGACCTGGGCTCTGCCATCTTAGCAATTACTACTAAGCTATTATAAGCATGAATTATGGAGTTGGCCACAACAAACTTCTTTGCCGATTTGCCACGCCCCAGTGGGCATAAACGTAATTTTTGGCCAATTTTTAGAAAAAGCCGAGGCTGAAAAATTATTTTTAGGTCATCGATAAAGGAGGACATTAGTAACTTAACCATCCAAATTTCAAGCTTCTAGCTCTAAAACTGTAGCAGGTATAAACTTTCGCGGCTTGCCACGCCCGCTGTGGCCGTAGATATATCTACCATAGCTTATTGGTCTTGGGTTGTCAACCCGAGTATACATGCCAAATTTCAAGTCTCTAGTGTCAATAGGGTTCAAAATATAGCACAATTTGAAAAATCACTATATATTCAGGTTCGATTTGCCACGCCCCCAATGGGCGTAGATATATCCGCCATAGCTTTTTGAACTTGGGTTGTCACCCCGAGTATACATTCCAAATTGCAACTCTCTAGCTCATCATCTAGTATGATTACTGGCCTATAGGCGCAAGAGTTTTCCGATTTTCCACGCCGCTAGTGGGCGGATCGGGAAAATTTTTACACTTTATAGTTCGGGTGCATATATGAGTATATGTTTAAAATCAAGTCTCTAGCTCTAATAGCGCCGAAAAATATTGCGTTCATACGGACAGACAGACGGACAGCAAGACGGACAGCAAGACGGACATTGCACAAACCCAATAGACTCTTTTTCCCTTTTTAAGGAAACAGAGTCTAAAGAATAAACTCTCTAGCTCTTATATCTTCAGAAATCGACGCTTTCAAACATACAGACAGACGGGAATGGTTATATCAACTTTTCTCGTCACCCTTATCAAGAATATATATATAGTCTATGCCACGCCTCCTTCTGTCTGTTAAATACTTTTAACAACACCATTATACCCTGATATCGCATTTTCAATGGGCTTAGGGTATACATAGTAAGAACGTTGCAGTTGGGCGCAACTAACTGCAAGAGACCATGTTCCCGTAGGTGCCCTTTATTTATTTAATAAACATTTAATAAACGAAATATTTCGGCAATTAGAAAACGTACATGGCAAACAACAAACAATTTTCTATGCTCACATACAGAAGGCTGTATGCTATAGTATTCTAATCATTGCTATTGAATTGTAGCAGTGAACTTCGAGGTTTAGCTAACGATTACATGTTATTTTTAAATGACCTGGGTTCGAATCCCGCTGGAAACTTTATGTTTATTAATCGAAAACTTATACAATTTTTTTTTTAATTCATTAATATTTTTATATTTATGTTGTGAGGAGTAATATAGGTATGCACGTATGCAGTGTATAAACACATGTATTTGCTATGTGTTTATATGCACATACGTGCATGCATATATTGCTCCACACAGCGACGCGGGCACTATAGGAGCAACATTCGGGCAAGAGCGGGCTGTAGTCCGTCGCTTTCGCTCCTATAGTGTCAGCAATCGGCTCGTGTCGCTCACTTGGCGGGCTTCTGGCGTCACCCATGATCACGCGATTGCGCCGTTATGTGGGCTCGAGCGGCAGGCAGGCCCCGAACAGGGCCTGCGGCTGACCTATAAAAGGGCACCGGCGGCGTCATAGAAAGAAATCAAGAGAATCAAGAGTCGAGAGTGAAAGTAAAAAGTGCAAGTGCAAGTACGCCAAAGTCAACGCGAGTGAGAACCAAAGACACCGAAGGACTGCGATATCGGCAAAGGACACCGATATCAAGGACTTGAAGCGGAAGGACATCGTGGGAGCACCCAAAGTATCCTTGGAGGATACTTCGGACGCCGACGAAGTACAACAGGACACAGAGACAGCAGTGGCCATCAACGAGAGCGTTGATACAGGGCAGCTGCAAATCGTTAAAAAGTCTTGTCACAGAACTGTGAAAGTTTGTTTATGGCATTGTGCGCATAAGAACCTAGATGTGCCAAGAGCGAGTCTAGTAGTAGGAGTAGCCTGTACATCCGAGTGTTAGTGTTATAATTCAAATATCGCAAGGGCTTCAACAAATAAATTTGTTGAAACGAACTCACAGTCGGCTGAAACTGGCCTGGCTTAGACTCGGGTATAACCGAAGGTTCGTTACAACTGGCGCCCAACGTGGGGCCCTGCGATAGGAGAATAACACGGAGTTGTGAACAATGGTGCGAGCTTGGGTGTATAACCTCAAGAAGGATGATGTGCTGCGATACGGCGACGAATTTGGAATCACGTTATCGGGCACATTGGACGTGGTGCGTAGACAGTTCGGTGAGTGAGTGGAGACGAACGAAGGAAGGATTCCATATTCGCTTAGGCTCGCCGAGCTGGCGCGGCTGCATGGACGCCGCCCTTCGAATAGCGAGGACGTGCCAACTGTCATCGTTGGAAACGATCAGTACGGGGAAGATCCAAATGCGGCACGGCTATCTCTGCCATCCACCAGTGCTGCCGCGCGGCTGCAGCACACAGAGCAAGGAACATGGAGAGCCACGTCTACACCGCAGCCTGAGATAAGGACGCGAGGGCCAAGCGGCTCAGAGCAGGAATACCCAAAGGTGGTCGGCAGAAACCTATGGCCTGGATCTGGATCTGAATCCAAGAGCGATGCCAGAGCTGCTGCAAGGCATGGTACGTGGCCAACAATATGCAAGGACGATGTTAAACGTCGAAGACAGATGGTGGACGAGCCATTTAAGATTTACATGGTGGAGATGCAGACGCTCATGCGGCCGCTGCGGTATGGGCCAGATCATGAGATAAAGTTGATTTGATGAACCCTGGAGGAGAGTCCTCGTCCTGCACCAAGGACAAAGAACACACATCACGAATCCATCCAGAGCGTGCCGGATGTGTGGCCAGGAAGGACACCGAGCTGTTATGTGGCGCAACAAGGCACTGGACTACTGCTGGCAATGTGATAAATCCAACGGACACCCAACCCCGGATTCTGGGACTCACCTGTCTCCATTTTTTTTCTGTGGGTCGGCTTCCGATGTGTACTTGTGATTGAGTTCTATTACTTCGTTGCTTTCTTCGTTCGGCGGTGTTTTCTTATGGGTTTTCCAATTGCACTTGGTGTGACGCAGTTTGGGTTTTTGTTTTTTGTTTTTTTTTTTTTCGAGTTTAATTTAAAAAAAGTAAAAAAAAAAAAACACTCGCAGAATTTATTTCATTTTATCTTGCTTTGCTCGTCAAATTATCATTAGTTTCATTTTTATTTTCACTTATTCGCTTGCTTATTTTTTATTTATTTAGTCATTTATATATATTATTTTCTTTTTTATTTTATATTATTTATTTATATTATATTATATTATATTATATTATATTATTTTATTCACTGTGCACGAGTCCACTTTTCTTGGCCTCTGGCCCACTGTGCACTTCGACTTTATGGTCCTTGTTCCGTTATTGGAGCATACCCATCACATTGTGGATCGCGACTCGTCCGTAACTTTGCGCCGTAAGCTTCACTCAAAAAAAAAAAATAATAATAATAATAATAATAAAGAAATAAACCAAAAAAAAAAAAAATAAAATAAATAAATAATAATAATAATAATAATAATATATATATTTAAAATATATATGTATATACGCTCGCTGTTAGAAGTCCCGTTACCGTTTCTTTTCGCGACTCTCGCGCAACGTTTGCCCACGTGGCGATTGCAGGGTACCTGCGGGTATCTCCCTTTTTTTCTTTATATATGTATATACGCAGATATATATACATATATGTATATGCGTGCTCGCCGGCGAACCGCTTCACAAATGGCGTCAGATAGCAAATAGAATAAATATACATAAAGATAGATTCGAGAAATCGTATAAATGTATTAATAAAGATACAACAATACGAGTCGAAACACTAATTCACCACATAACAATTCTTGTATCAGAATACAATAACATAAGTGAATTAGTCTCTACCGTCAAACATAAACTCACAACTGAGCATCATTCTCAGGACACCACTAGTTGCAAGACTAGAAAGCATAAGTGCTAAATGCAATATAAGATTACAAATTTCTACAAACATTTACCTTGCAATTGAATTTTACCCAGATCAATTCAACGGCTTGGTTGAATCAAAACCAATGATTGCCAACGAAGGTAACATTGATACATATATTGATTCACTTGTAGAACAATTACTCAGACTATGACAACAAATATAAACATGGCTCAAACAAAATTACAATTTATCAGACAAGCCACATCTCTGCAAAACTTCAAAGGTCCACACGAACTAATTTCCGTGAGTCTCATTAAAATATAATTAAAAGGCCAAAAGAAATTTAATCAGTAACGAAAACACGATTGTTGAAATAATTACTCAATTGTCAAAAGAAGTAAAAGGAGAGTCAGTAGAAGTAATATATGCTAAGCTTCTTAATGTTCAACAAAGAAATAAAACCGCTAACAAGTACACCCAAGAGGTGGAAAAACTGGCAAAGGCCCTTGAAGGAGCCTATATAAGCGAAGGATTAGGTCATGCACTTGCAAACAAATACACAAATAATATTAAATATGACACAAAATTGCACACTTGATAGGGTTAAACTCATCATGCAAGCAGGAACGTTCACAAACATGAATGGGGCTGTGTCCAAGTTTGTGAACAGTTGCACGGAAATAACAGGTCAAGATAATACTGTCCTGTATCACCGAAGAGGTGCTAATAACAATACTAGAGGTGGCCGTGGTAGATATCAAAACTACAACAATAATAAGCGAGGGTACGCCTATAACAATAGTTACGATAACCTCGGTGGAAGACGAGGCCAAAACAGAGGCAGAGGCCGTGGTTATTATAATCAGGGAAGTAATAATAACAATGTGAGAGTGAAGCAATATATGTCAGAAAACTCTCAGAGCCCTTTAGGCAACAAACAGGTTCACTCAATCAACTTTAGTCTTAATATTTTTGTTAATTTTATTAACCATTCCACTAGAATAAAACTTACATTTATAATAGACACTGGTGCAGATATACCACTTATAAAAATAAATTCAGATATATACAATATTCAAAACAATAGAATTAAAAACATGCAAGGCATAGGCTAAGGACTAATTAAATCTTCGAACCAGCTGAAGATTGGTTTATAATTAGACCTCACAATCTAAATTTCCCAATTTATGTTCCAATAACATACAGTTCTGGCAATAATAATCTAGATCACATCACTAGCTAGATCACTAGTGTTAAGAAAAATATAAATAAATTCAGAAGATAAGTACATACTCGTACAGAATCAAGAAATCTGTAATGGAATTTATATTGCAAAGACAATAGCGTCTTCAAAAAAACGTTTATATTCGTATCTTAAATACAGCTAATTCTGATCAATTGATCAATGTGGAAAAGATAGTCTATGAAAACTTTCAAATTACGGAAGCATCCCAACAAATAAAGACAAAGCGAAACTGTACTTAAAAAACCAATGAATAACTTTCCACTACAATTCCAAGAACAGTTAACAAAGCAATGTACAAAGTACAGTGATGGATTATAATCCGAACCAATAACTACTAAAAATTTCTATAAACAAACTTTAAGACTAAAGGATGATTAACCGATTTACATAAAAACTACAGAAGTCCACATAGCCAAACATATTAAATTAACATGTAAGAAAGCTGTAGTCGAGATTGCTCGACTACGAAATCCGCCGAGCCCTTCTTCGAACGAATCATATTTCAAGAATGCATCGCTTCGATTCTCCACGCGTAAGAAAATATACATGCGAAAACACGACCACACACACACGTTGATCTACGCTTGTACGCTTGTATGTATGTAAGTATATCAAGCGTCTTGCTGTCTCGCTGCCTTGCTTGCTGCGCCACCTGGGTTTTGCTGCAAAAAGTTTATTGATTAATAATTCTGTTTCTAGACGGACAATTGTATTCATCTCTTCAGATTATGAATATAATATTCATATATACATGTTAAAACAAACTGCATATCTCTAGTATTTGAAATACCTTTTTTACACATTTTGGGATGTGGGGGAATTGGGGATCGGAATCCAAAATCTTACAAGAACCGAAATTATTTTAAATTAGTATCTATATATATGCAGAAAATTTGGAGGCTCTAACTCTAAAGATGAATTAAATATAATTTTATAACTGTTTCAGCTCAGGGTTGTGAGGAACAATATAGGTATGCACGTATGCAGTGTGAATAAATACATGTATTTGCTCTGTGTTCATATGCACATACGTGCATGCATATATGTATTGCTCCACACAGCGACGCGAGCAAAATAGGAGCAACCCTCGCGATTGGAAGGGGTCAGAGAGCGGGCTATAGTCCGTCTCTTTCGCTCCTATAGTGTCAGCAATCGGCTCGCGTCGCTCACCCGCGGGTCATAGGAGACCGTTAGCCGAGGTACCGCTCCAGATGATAGACGCGCTCTCTTTGCATAGCAACAGCGGTACTTCGGCCAACGAGAAGCTGCCGCTTCTGGCGTCACCCATGATCACGCGATTGCACCGTTATGTGGGCAGGAGCGGCAGGCAGGCCCCGCTCCAGAGCCGAACAGGGCCTGCGGCTGCCCTATAAAAGGGCACCGGCGGCGTCATAGAGAGTCAATCAAGAATCGAGAGTGGAAATCAAGAAGAAGTCAAACGAGTCAAGAGTGAAAGTAAAAGAAAAAGTGCAAGTGCAAGTACGTCAAAGTCAACGCGAGTGAGAACCAAAGACACCGAAGGACTGAGATGTCGGCAAAGGACACCAATATCAAGGACTTGAAGCGAAGGGACATCGTGGGAGCACCCAAAGTATCCTTGGAGGATACTTCGGACGCCGACGAAGTACAACAGGACACAGAGACAGCAGTGGCCATCAACGAGAGCGTTGATACAGGGCAGCTGCAAATCGTTAAAAAGTCTTGTCACAGAACTGTGAAAGTTTGTTTATGGCATTGTGCGCATAAGAACCTAAGTGTGCCAAGAGGGAGTCCAGTGGTAGGAGTAGCCTGTAATACATCCGAGCGAACCGCCGGAGTAGACAGAGCAATTCTTGGCGTGAGCTGGAGCGCTTGGGCGAATCCACTGAGCCATAATTGCTCGCTCAGCCGGAGTGCGTGAACCAACACTCGGCGTTTTGACAGTAAATTGGAAATATTTATTATAATTGCAAAGAGAATATATCAAGTTCAAAGTGTTATTATTCGAATATCGCAAGGGCTTCAACAAATACGAACTCACAGTCGGCTGAAACTGGCCCGGCTTAGACTCGGATATAACCGAATGTTCGAACCAAGTAAGATATTTTTGAAATTTAAAAGGCATTCGACAGAGAATTCCTCAAGCTTTAAAATTAATCTACATACAAGGTGATGACAAGAAAACAATTTTTTTTTTGTTTCAATAAATTATTTGTATTATTTTCAGAGAGTATGTTTAAATAAATAAATTTAAAAAAATAAAAAAATTTAAAAAAAAAATTTTTGTGTTATTTAGTTTTCCTTAAAGTTGTCATCCGTAGAAGGCGTGGCAATATCTAATAAGCTTAAAGTTTCTGCACAATAATTATTAATTAATCAGGTTCCTGTTTTCTTTCATTCCAAAAAATATTTGCTTACAAAATGCAGCATTAAGTAGACAAAACAAATAAATAATGCAAATTGCAACGACCAATTTACAAAAAACCCATCCCAAACCGTTTTTCCGTCGGCAATTCTACCTACAGCATGCAGCGATACGCAACAACACCATTTTTTGCGCATTTCGTGCGTTTTGTTGCCTGTTTTTTGGTAGTTTTTTTTGGCATAGAAACCCGGAGGGGCGGGTAGGGGCAGACAAAGTTTTATTAATATGAAAGAGGACATCTTCCTTAACACGCTGCCTGGGACTCGGCAGGACTCAGAAGATGCAGTCCATCAAAGATGAAAAAATAGTGTAAAATCAAGAGGTTCACTAAATTTAACTTAGCTTTTAATTGACAAATCGTAACATTATAATTTTTTTTTATATTATTAGAAATTAATTAATCTTTAAATCGCAACCAACATGTAAACAATCGGGGCTGTATTTGTCTTGCAACTCGATTCACAAGTTGAGCATTTTTCACAAAAATGCGGTGTTGTGCAAAACTTTGCAAGTTTACCCAACTTTGAAGGGGCATAACTACCTTAAAAATTGGTCGAATTTCAAAAAGCGACGCCGGCAGAGGCCCCACTTTGCGTGGGGCCCAGCGATAAGAGAATAACTAATATTTGTGAACAATGGAGCGAGCTTGGGTGTATAACCTCAAGAAGGATGATGTGCTGCGATACGGCGACGAATTTGGAATCCGCATCACGTCTAATGTGCCCGATAGCGTCACATTAGACGTGATGCGGAGACAGTTCGGTGAGTGGGTGGAGATAAATAAGGGAATAGTTCCATATTCGCTCAGGCCGCTTGACCAAGAGCAAGGAGACGCCAGCTGGGACAGGAAGTTGCTGGCTTCGAAAACTGCGTCAGGGCTTGCACCGAGCTCCGCAGAAGTTTCCAGACTACAGAGAAGAGTCTGGAAATTTATATCGGCACATCCCGCACCAAGCCAGTTAAGAGGATGTAGCTGCGTGGAGGCTGTGTGCCGACAGAGCGGCGCAAACAAGTGCTAGAGGTGAGCGACGACACAGTCACCGCTGGCCACCGTGGGAGCAGAAAAACAATTGCTCGGGTGGCAGCAAAGTACTACTGGCCAGGGATGTACCGGGAAGTACGCAACTATGTGCAGCGTTGCGAGCTGTGCCAGCGCTACAAGTCTAGTCGGCGGCAAGCAGCCGCCCACAGGCCCGAAGAGGTCTTGGAAATAGTGCGCCAAAAGTTGGAAAGAGCAACTCAAGATCAGGCGCGGCATTACAACCTACGGCGGCGGCAAGGGAAGCCGGCCATTGGGGACAAGGTATGGGCAAAGGAATGTCACGAAAACGAAAAGAGAGCGCCAGCATGAAAAAAAAAAACAAACAACAACAAAATGCATACGACATACAAAACGGCCAACAACAAACCCCATCAGCAAGCAAAACCGCCAACAACAACATCTACACTGCATGAAGACAGGCAAAAACAATGCATGGCAAGGAGAGCTTGAAAGGGCATACATATGTTGGGCCTGTCTTAGTAGGGCAGCTGAGGATGCGGGGCAAGGGGATGCATTGCAGCGGTATCTGGACGATACCGTAGCGCTCGGCCTGCCTGGAATTCAGCAACCAGGAAGGGTATGCTTGAGCAGGCCGAAATGCATCCCGTTAGATGCTGATGCCCGCGTCGTCGGCAGACATGGGCTATAGAAGAGCATGCAGGTAGAAACGGCTCATCAGGAAGTCATGGAGGACGAGAAGAGCCCATCCGCAGGTGTTTACAATAGAGGTGCCAAACTATCGATGGCACTATCGTCACCATCGATGGTTGGGCACTATCGAGCTACTGAACTATCGATGATTCAAAGTATCAAAGTTGGACGATAGTATCGTCAAAAGAGCGATTTACACATCACCAAGCAAATATTCGCGCTTTTTAATTTGGCGTCGATTGTGTACAAATATTAAAAAGTGTGAAGTTGTAAAGTGTTTAAAATAACAATTCGTAAAAATATATAAATGGATTGCTTTCTTAAACGAGGTAATCCATTTTTAAAATAACAAGTAAGAAGGCTGTAGTCGAGACGGCTCGACTACGAGATCCCCTGAACCCTGCCAAAAAGTGATACTCTTCTTATTTACGCACTTATGAGCGCGTGCTCTGCTAACTGCGCAGTTGCTGCCGTGGCTTGGGGGTGGGCTGGGCTGAACTTTGGACGCTTATAACTCCATTTCTAGAAGGACGATCTTCAGGAAACTTTCGGAATATATTGAGAGCATCTAAATGTACCTATTTGCCAAATTGCAAGTCTCTAGTATTTGAAATGCGTTTTTTTTTCAAATTGACGGCGAAGGGGGCGTGGAATCCAAAATCTGAAAATTACATAATCTGCGTATTCATAATATCTATCTAAAAATATTAATTTGAAGTCTCTAACTAAAACTGTGTAGAAGCTAACCCCAAAAAACCAAAAAAATGTAAACGAATTTTCAATTTTTTATCGATAATTTGGAAATGTGATGAGTTATCGAAAAAACAAAACAAACTCGTACTGCGTAGCTAACATGCGAGTATTCATGTAAAATTTCAGCTCTCTAGCTTTTGTAGTTTCCGAAATCTCGACGTTCATACAGACGGACAGACGGACAGACGGACAGACGGACGGACGGACGGACAGACGGACAGGGCTAGATCAACTTATTTTTCGATGCTGATCAAGAATATATATACTTTATGGGGTCTGCGACTTCTCCTTCTGCCTGTTACATACATTTTCACAAAACTATTATACCCTGAATTCCCATTTTCAATGGGTTCAGGGTATAATTAGTAAGAATGCTTAGAACACTTGTGTCTAATTTTAGGACGCAGTTCTGCAGCAAGTTGCGATTGCAACAGCAGCGACAGCGAAAAACATTTTGAAGCCTGCACAAAAAAAGAAAAGTAAATGTATGTATGTATATTTAAAAGATCTGATGATAAGAAATTTGCCAAATGCCAACACATCGAACCTGCATGATCACCTTAAACGGTTTCACCCGAATTTGGACAGAAATGTTCCTGATACACAAGTTGCTGAAAATGTTGTACAAGGCGAGAACATTGCGTCTTTAAGCAGCAGCTGCAGGTCAAGCATGCGGTCAGTGGAGTCATACTTTAAAAGGGCTGTGTTATATGATGCAAACTCCAAACGTAAAAAGGACTTAGATGAACTCGTAGCAGAGATGGTTGCTGAGGATATTCAGCCCTTTAGCATAGTGAAGGACACAGGATTTGTTAAATTAATTACAGCCTTAGATCCACGTCACAAGCTTCCCAGCCGGAGTCATTTAGAAAACGTCCTGATGGCTAATTTGTTTAAAAAAAACGATGGAAAAATTGTCAACAATTTTGGAGCAGGTTTCGAACATTACTGTCACTTGCGATATGTGGACATCTAGTGTTAACGTGAGCTTCTTAAGGGTAACGGTTCATTTCGTACATGAATACAGCATCAAAAAGGCATCGCTAGCAACCAAAAAACTGATCGATACTACAAATCACTCGTAAGAAAATATTGCAGACACTTAATATTATACTTAATATGATATATTAACATCTTGGCATATCTTTGAAAAAACTGTCTGCATTGTAACTGACAATGCAAGGTCAATGATGAAAGCAAGTGAAATTTTAAAAATCCAAAATCTGCCATGCTTTGCTCATACAGTTAATTTGGTAGTCCAAGATGGCTTGAATCTCAATGACAACGATGTCACAAAAGCTTTGTTTGCAAAATGTAAAAATATTGTAAAGTTGTTTAAAAAAAGTTCAATTGCGAACGAAAAATTCAAACAAGTTCAAGAAAATTTTGCATATACCTTGTTGCAAGAAACCCCAACAAGGTGGAACAGCTTCCACGACATGATTGAGAGAGTTTTATTAACCCATGAAGCCATTGCCAGTGTGCTACAAAGTCTACAACAACAAGTGCACCATTACCATTCACTGCATAAGAAATCAACATGTTGAAAGATATTGACAAAATATTAGCATTATTTAAGAACGTGTCCGAAAAAGTTTCTAGTGGCTAATATGTTACAGTGTCATTAATAATACCATTGGCATATGGGCTATACCGGCAAATTGAAAATCTGTCTGCGACTGCGGTAGGCAAGTCTATGAAAGATGCTATGTTGGAGTCGATTAAAAATCTACTATCTATATATGAGCTACGCACGTTAACAAGGATGGCTACGATTTTGGATCCACGCTTTAAAAAAGATGGGTTTCAATCTAACGCAAAATCTGAACAAGCAGTAAGTATAATGGAAAATGAGTTGGTCAATTTGGGCAATTCGACTCATGTTGAAGACCCTGTCAGTCTGGAAGCAAGCACGACCACTACGGACCCAATTTTTGATATTTTGAACCAACAATGTGCTACTAAAAAGAGTAATGTTCGATCTGATGCGATCATTATTAAAAGGCAGTATCTGGAGAGAGAAATAGCTCCACAGGAAAGGGACCCTCTTTTATGGATCAACGTAAAATTAATAAATCAATCTTCGATACATAAAACTAAGTTTTGGTAATACATTTGTTTGCAGGTCAACCAGGTGGATTTCCCGTTTTAAAAATTACTGATGTTTAAATATTTATGCATCCCCGCAACGTCTGTGGGGTCGGAAAGAGCTTTCAGCAAGGCGGGACAAATTGTTTCTGATAGGCGAACACGGCTTAAAGAAGAAAATATGAACGTTTTGTTGTTTTTAAACAAAAATCTTTCGCTATAATAAAAAAATCATATTATAAAATAAAATATATAGTTGTTTTAAAGTGTTGCTTATGAATTAAAATTCAAATGATTTGTTTTTTTCTTACAAAATATGGGCAAACATCTGACGTCTCTGCGGACTTAACCCAAGCAAAAATATACACTGCATCACAGACACAACCAACAATTTGCCCACGACAGACACAGCCCACATAGCTCACCTCTTTGCGCAACACTGGTCAGACCAATCCGAAGATAAAAACTTCAGCCAGACATACACTACAAACAAATACGCAGACAAATTCGTTGACCACGTACCCAGTTCGACAGCACAAGCAATCGAGTCTCCCATCAGCCAAATTGAGTGGCTATCAGCACTACACTCCCTTAAAGCAACAACACCTGGCCTTAACCGAATATCCTACTCAATGATTAAAAACACCTCCCACACACTGAAAAATAGAATAACCAACCTAACCAACACAATATTTAATAGCTTCATCCCCCAATCAGCTTAGTCATTCCTGTCCTTAAGCCCAACACAAATAAAACACTACTCAATAGCTACAGACCAATTTCCCTCAATTGTTGTTTAGCCAAAACTCAGGAAAAAATTATTGCGAAACGCCTATGGTGGTTCGCAACGGAAAACAACATCATCCATCCCAACCAAACAGGTTTCAAGCGCGGAAAATCGGTTTCAGACGGTCTGTTCTATGCTCATTGCCCTTGACTTCTTAAAGGCCTTCGATAGAGTTGGCGTGCACTCATTAGTTGAGGAATTAAACAAATTGAAAGTCGGCCCAAAAATTCTCAATTTCATGTCCAACCGAAAAATAAAAATAAAAAACACAATAAGCTCCCCATATCCACTACACAATGGCATCCCCCAAGGTTCACCAATATCCGTTATCCTTTTCCTTATAGCATACAACAAACTCTCCAACATCATATCCCTACAAAAAGAAATACATTTCAGCGCCTACGCTGATGACTTTTTTCTAATAGTTCCCCTTAATAAACGAAAAAATCAAAAATACAACTTAGACAGTCTATTTCATAAGATCCACGAGTGGTGCTCACATTCTGGAGCATCACTCTCCATCGAAAAATACCAACACCTCCACATCTGCCGTAAGCACAATTGCACCTGCACCATTTCCTGCAACAACACCCCCATCCCCTCAGTCCGCAATCTAAAAATCCTAGGACTAACAATAACTAATAAATACAGGTGGGACTCACATATAAAACAAATCCTACCAGCCCTAAATAAAAAACTCAACATAATTAAATGCCTAGAAAGCCCTAAACTCAATTGCAACACACACACCCTTATAAATATAACTAAAGCGACAATTATAGCAAAAATAGACTACGCACTTTTTATCTATGGCCACGCCCCAAAATCAACACTCAATAAACTTAAAACATTATTCAACGCCGCAATCCGCACTGCACTCGGTGCACTACAGTCAACACCTATCCCCAACTTACTCTTCGAAGCAAACATATACACAATTGAACAAAAAAGAGACTATATTACAACCAAAATATACAAAACATTAATACACAGCACAAACTCACAGCTCCACAAACACATTAAACAAAACTGTTACCAAAAAAACAAGCAAATTAACCTCAACACTTGAAAAAAAATTAATCACATGCAAAGAACACACTATCCCCTACCTCCCACTCCCTAACAAAAAAATCACTCCAAAATTCTACATCCTACCCCCGTACTCCTCCATCCTATCAGCTGAAACCATAGCAATCCTTGACGCAATACAATTAGTCCAAAAAAGAACAGGAAATTACATAATCTGCTCCGACTCCCTATCATCTATTAGATCCATTCGTAACGTCAACAACAACATCTTATAACCCATTACCCTCCTCACCAAATCTGCACCCAAAATAAAAATTCTTTGGATACCCAGTCACTGCGGTATTGAAGGAAATGAACTAGCCGACACCACAGCAAAATCTACACTGAATATGCCCCTCCATTACACAACTTTAATTCCACTGACATAAACAAATTCCTCACAAACGGAGCGTAACATAGTATAACTCTGCAACAGATGGTATCAACAATGTTGGACCCAGCAATCAGCGCTTCATAGGAATTAAGAGCGGCAGTTCGCCGAACGTATTACCATAGAGAGAATTTGTAAAGAGTTTGCTCTCTCCTTTTTAGCGTTCATTCGTTCTCCCACTCACCGGCTCAGCTTTGATCAGCCGGCTCGCTTAAATCGAATTAAGTACATTTTTTACTCTCGCTTAGTGCAGACGTTAGTTCAGATTTGTTCTAGTTGACTATCTTCTTCTTATATAAAAATAAGTCGGGTTTTCTGTTCTGATGATTCTTAACTCCAAACGCACTAACCGATTTTCACGGTTTTGCATTTGTTGGAAAGTTCACGGGATCCATGAGGTTAGTAGATAAGAAAAACATAAAAATAAGTTGGACTTCCCTTCCTGACGGTACAAATTCAGCTCATAACACTCTGTTCAGTTAATTTCATTTCATTATGTTTTTTCAAACGCTTAGTTCACTATGACGCTTACGTAAAATCGGTACTGTGAAATTGGGTATTTGAGATTAAAGTTATTCGTTTCCTAACAGTTCGTTTGGAAGTATTAAATTAATCACGTGTATTGTGAAAATTTTTATTCAGTTTCAACAGCAGGTACTTGTTCTTAATGTGGTAAGTTGAACTGTGTAAATTATGCGGATCGTACATTTAAGGTTAAATTCACCAGACTCTCCATAGTCAAAAATGCCGAAAGCACGACGTTCAAACATCGGCCGCCGTACTAGACATGCAAGACAGCAATAAGTGTATTCACAGAACTTAAGCGTGAGCACACGAAGATCATTGGCATCATACAACCGCTTGGCATTCCAATATGATCCCACTGCGAACTACAGTGATGATGACAATTTAAAAATTGGACCAATGACAACTGTATGCCGATATTGCAATGCCTTAAAGTTCAAAACAGAAACGGCTGGATTGTGCTGCGCAAGAGGAAAAGTCAAACTGGATCCATTACTTACACCACCACAGCCACTGAAACAATTGTTCGAAGGAACTGATCCCGATTCCAACCATTTTCTTCAACGTATCCTTGAATACAATAACTGCTTCCGCATGACTTCTTTTGGAGCGAATCTCATTCGAGAAGGCGGTTTCAACCCAACTTGCAAGGTAAAAGATACAAAACACACAACCAATCACTCACACTAATCAATCACACCAACACAATCAATTGCAAAATGTAATTATTCTATCTTAATTGTGTGCCATCACAGATACAAGGACAAATATATCATTTGCATGGTTCAATGGTGCCAACACCAGATGAACCGCATCAGTTTCTGCAAATATATTTCATTTCGTCAATGGTGGATCAGCTTAATGTGCGATGCAATATGCAGGGAACACAACAGTTAAAGAGACGAATTATTGAACAGTTGCAAGCATTTTTACACGCTAATAACGCTGTGGTTAATATGTTCAAAACAGCATTGGAACGAATGCCATCGGATACACACAAATTTGTCATAAGAGCAGATCGGACCTCAACAGGTGAACATGTGCGACGATTTAATGCACCCATCGTTGATGATGTTGCTGCAATTATTGTTGGTGATCCAACCACATCACGAGACATTGTCGTTCAGCGCAGAAGTAATATCAGCGCAGAAGTAAATGAGACACATCGTTTGTACGATGCGTTACAATATCCAATCATTTATTGGCAAGGGCAAGACGGATACGACATCACGTTGAAGATGGTCGATCCAATTACAGGTACAATATTAACACACTAATTATTGCTATTATTGGTTTCCATTAACAATCCATTTCATTTTACATTTTCAGGCATATCAACGAACCAAAATCTAAGTGCAATGAATTACTATGCGTATCGTATGATGATTCCAGCAATTTGCTGTCGAAATGTATGTCAAAGTCGAGACCGAACGTTTGGCGTTCATTCGATTCAATCAGGCAGAGCTACGAACTGAGGACTATATACACTTGCGTGATGCAATTCATTCAGATGGTAATGTTCAGGATATTGGACGCCTGACGATTCTCCCATCATCTTACATTGGAAGCCCACGCCACATGCACGAATACGCTCAAGACGCTATGACGTACGTGAAAAATTATGGAACTCCGGATTTATTTATTACGTTCACATGCAATCCGAAGTGGAGGGAAATTGAACGTGAGTTGGACCAGGGCCAAAAACCGACAGATCGCCATGACATAATCGCCAGAGTCTTTAAGCAAAAACACAAAGTTATGATGGATGTTCTTAGTAAGTATAGAGTTTTTGGTGACACACGTTGTCATATGTACTCGGTGGAATGGCAGAAGCGTGGACTACCGCATGCGCACATCATAATTTGGTTGCGGAACAATCTACATTCAAATGAAGTGGATGACATAATATCAGCAGAAATTCCCAATCCAGTCACTGATCCCCATCTACACGACATTGTGACGACTCAGATGGTCCATGGACCGTGCGGTGCATTAAATCCATTATCGCCTTGCATGGCTGATGGAAAGTGCACAAAACGATATCCGCGACCGTTAGTTGCTGAAACAGTCACAGGGAACGATGGATATCCAGTTTATCGTTGACGTTCAAAAGAAGATAATGGTCCAACTATCAAAGTTAAAGTTAAAAATCAAGAGATTGAGATCGGAAATGAGTTCATTGTACCATATTGCCCGCTGCTATCACATGTGAATGTTGAGAGTTGTCATTCGGCCAAGTCAGTAAAATATTTGTGCAAGTACGTTACAAAAGGCAGCGACATGGCTGTGTTTGGTATTGCGTCGGAAAATGCATATGACGAAATCAGTAACTTCCAAATAGGCAGATACGTCAGTACTAATGAAGCTCTGTGGCGATTATTCTCATTTCAAATTCATGAAAGATATCCCACAGTTGTACATTTAGCAGTGCATTTGGAAAATGGACAAAGAGTTTACTTCACTGAGGGTAATACGGCACAACGAGCTGAGAGACCACCATCGACAACATTGACTAGCTTCTTTGCAATGTGTGAAGCAGATCCATTCGCTGCGACGCTTATGAACGTTGAAATGCCAAAGTATTACACTTGGAATTCCAATGATTCCGACTGATCTTCCGTTTGAATTCAAACGTTTGCAATTTTCGGTTCGCCTTGGATTCGCAATGACAATTAACAAGTCGCAAGGCCAATCGCTTAGTGTTTGCGGGATCAATTTAGAAAATCATTGTTTTTCACATGGGCAGCTATACGTAGCGTGTTCACGAGTTGGGAAACCATCCTCTTTGTTTGTGTAAACGTCAGATCAAAAAACAAAAAATGTGGTTTACCAACGAGCACTTCAATGAAAGGTATAATTTGCGGACACGCTTTGATTTTGGATTCACTTTCAGAGAAGTTCAACTAAATTTCATTTTTGTAATCAAAATGAATTCATTACTGTTGTGAAATGAAATACAGTTTTTCTTTTTCAAATATCGAAAAAAAAAAAAAAAATATCTTCATCTTTTAATCCACAAACGGAATGTTACAAAAAACGAATCCATCTGGTGGCGAAGCGGAGTTCGCCGGGCTTTCTAGTTTACTTATATACTTACGTATAGTAGCGGACAGCACGACATCTAAAGTCGCATGCTCGCGTCTAGTAAACAACTCTGTGAAAGTATCAAACAATAATAAATTCTTCTCCTAGTGCTAATAAAATTGTGCTTTAATTCTAAAGTTATTCGAAAAACCACGATATCTCAACATTTGGTGACCCCGACGTGATCTCTCTATGCATCAGTATTGGCAACTTGGCCTTTTTCCGGACAGATCTGTCCTATTTGAAATTACAACTGCCGTAAAAAATTTAGAAGAAGCCCTTGTGCGGAAAAAATTCCTTTTTTATATTATTTTGACCTTTTTTAATTGTTAAAGGTTGTTTATAAAATTTGTCAAGTAAATCGATATCATCGCTTTAATATTGCCACTAACCATACAACACGAAGACTGGACAACTAGAACAAACTTTTTTCACGGACCAGAATATGAGCGAAGCGACCACTCCACTTCGTATTTGTTCGGTTTGGGTGATTCAGGCTCGGGCAGTCAAAATATGATTCGACCAATTCATTGCATACTATGTGATAGTTTTCTTTACTCTCCCTCTCTCTATCTCACTCTGCGAGCACAAGTCTGCAGCCCACAAAAATTTTAATTTGATCGCGAGTGGCGATTCGCGACGATCCCATCTGCCCTTCTTAGTAAGAGTATGCCGAACTCTTAAACGGCTTTGCCATGCTCATGCAAAATTTTAATGTTTTCGTAATAATTTTGGGAAGGGTATGGAAGCGCTGATGTGCATAAGCATTACTTTTTCTCGATGAGCATGCACACACACATTTACTGTGTCTTGCTACATGTATGAGCATTTAGGTGTGCGAAACTTTTGCTGCCTGTAGCAATTGTAGGGACCAACATTTGCAGTTAAATAAAAAGTTAAACAAAAATGTCAAAGGAAATTTACAAACTGAAATTTAGGGTGTCGCGGTTAAATGAGCCATTAAAAAAGTGGATTCGCTGCGCTCCCAATAATATTGATACGGCATTTTGTAAATACTGCAAGTGCAGTTTAAATACAAAACTTGTAGAATGGAGAGATAAAGAAAGTATCGTATCTTTCTGGACTGAAGTTCAGAACCACACAAACTCAGCAGGAAACAAAAACTTTTCGGACCTGGCAAGGGTTGGCTGAACCAAGTCAATTTGGTTAAAACCAAATTAAGGAACAAGCTGTATATTGATACGTTAAATTCTATTTTGGCACTTAGGTTGGTTTTACTAGTTAACAATTACATACAATTAAATATAATATATTTGGATTAGGTTTGAACTACATCGGAACGGCAAATGTTGCTAAAGCTATAAGCTACCGGCAAATTGTGTACGCCAAATTGGCACAAATAATAAATACAACAAAGAAAATGTAAATTTTAAGGAGGTGCTACACCTTTTAAAGGAAATTTAAATTAAATTCCATTTTTAAAAATAAAAAAAAAATGTTTTTTATTTTGTCCTCATTTTTGTATCAACTGTCCTGTTTTTATGCATTATGCATAAGTATATGTATATGCATAAAAACAACTACTCATAAACAAAACGCTCCAGCGTCCACTTAGAAACAAATCGCCCCAGCGTCCACTTAGAAACAAATTGTCTTATCGGCTACTCATATAACATAAACAAGTCGCACTCCAACGCATCAAGCATATAAATATATTTTTTTTAATATAACTATAACGTCGGTCTTATTATTGGCGCAGCCGGTAGGATTGACTTGGTGAAAACAAGATCATCATTTCAATCCGCAAAAGTACCACGTGACCTCGAGTGTGCTAACAGACTAGATCCGTTCGAATATAAACAATAAATCCAATTAAGTGATAAAATCGAAAAAGAACGAACTTCTATTCACAATTAAATGCCAACTAAGTGCATGTTAAAGGCGAAATAACCAAAACTGCCAACTAAGTGCATGTTAAAGGTGAAATAACCAAAACTAAAAACCAAAACTAAAAACGATCAATCCAACTAAGAGATACGATCAATAGCCTACTCATAATTTCGTACCAACTAAGTGTATCGAAAGAGTGAGCTACCTACTTAAAAACTGTCAAACAATTGTTTAACTACACAAAAAAAAAAAAAAAAAAAACAAGTAAGAACGTTGCAGTTAGGCGCAACTGACAGCGAAATTCAAAATTTCAAGTCTCAAATTTCAAGTCTCTAGCTCTAATAGCGCCGAAAAATATTGCGTTCATACGGACAGACGGACGGACGGACAGACGGACAGACGGACGGACAGCAAGACGGACATTGCACAAACCCAATATACCTTTTTCCCTTTGGGAACAAAGTATAAAAACAAGTAAGAAAGCTGTAGTCGAGACTGCTCGACTACGAAATCCCCTGAGCCCTTCTTCGAACGAATAATATTCCAAGAATTATTCGATTCGTTTCTGCACGCATAGACGCTGATCTACGCTTGTGGGCATGTATGTGTGTATGCATGTGTGTAAGCATTGCAAGCGTCTTGCTGTCTCGCTGCTTTGCTGCTGGGTCGCATGGGTTTTGATGAGAAAACTTTGATGATTAATAATTCTGTTTCTAGATGGAAGAATCGTATTGATTTCTTCAGATTATGATTATGATATTCATATCTATATGCTAAACCAAACTGCATGTCTCTAGTATTTGAAATGCATTTTTTTTCACATTTGGGGGTGGTGGGGCGAAGTGGGGACCGGAATCCAAAATCTGACAAAAATCGAAATTGTAATAAATTAGTATCTATATATATGCAGAAGACTTAGAGACTCTAACTCTAAAGATGAATTAGCTAGAATTTTATAACAGGTTCCCGATAAGTTCGCTTATCGATAACTTTGCAAATATACAAGTTATCGAATTTCTGAAACAAACTCGTACTGCGCGTGCAATATACGAACCTAACACAAAAAGAATGAACTCTCTAGCTTTTGTATCTTCGGAAATCGACGCGTTCATACATACGGACGGACGGACGGACGGACGGACGGACAGGGCTAGATCAACTTATTTTTTTATGCTGATCAAGAATATATATACTTTATGGTCTGCCACGCCTCCTTCTGCCTGTTACATACATTTAACAAAACCCTGATTTCCCATTTTCAATGGGCTTAGGGTATAAAAATTTCATCATGACTCTGGAACTATCCGAGACGCACCTCAACCAGGCCCTCACCCTCCTAAGGCAGGTGCCTACGTTCGATGGCGATAACACAGCACTAAGCACTTTCATCAGACGCATTGATTATATTATGCAGTTATACCCAACGAGGGACGTACGTCAACATAACCTGATGTACGGAGCTATTGAAATGCAACTCACTGGAGCGGCACAAAGGGTATCCCAACTTACTCAACCTGGAGGTTGGAATAATCTGCGAGAAGCTCTGATCACCGAATTTAAAACCCACACACCTTGCGAGGAACTCCTAAGACGTTTGTACAACACCAATTTCAACGGAAGTCTTCGTAAGTTCATTGAGGAATTAGAGCATAAGTCATTTATAATAGTAAATAAACTAACATTAGAAGGCAATGCTGCCAACATTACACTATATATGAATGCAATGAATAATACTGTAAAAGAGGTCATCACTAGAAAACTACCAGACAGACTTTACATGACCTTAGCGAAATTTGATATTTCAACAGTGTCTAATTTGAAACAAGTAGCCCAAAGGGAAGGCTTATATGAAAATAATTTTACAGACAAACCTAAGTACCCTATGAATTCTAAACAAACTCAAAATCAAACAAATTACAAACATAATAATTCAGCAGGACAGAATAATCCTACTAATCAACAACTCTACACTGAATTCAGTAACAAACTAAATCAGGGAATACAACAGAACCCTCTAAACTATCAACAGACTACTCAACCGCAAAATCCATTCCCAACCTACTAAAAGAACTAGAGAAAGTAACAGTGGACAGACTAAAATGGACTGGTCAGAAAATTTTAATCAATCTGCCTCGGACCAAGCAACACCGAGCAAACCCCTACATCAGACTCATCCTAAATAATACCCCCTTAAAATGCATAATAGATACAGGCTCTTCCATAAATCTTATCAATAAAAACTTTTTAAGTTTCCCAGAAACTAAAGAACATCCAAACCATTAAAGGAATAATATAACTTAATAAAAGCGTTTCATTCGCAAGCAGCAAACTCTGCCCTAGTATACAAAAATATTGTCATAACTTCTCACCTACTTACGACATACTATTAGGTAGAAATTACCTCTCGGCATCTAAAGCCATCATTAATTATGCAGAGGATAATATAACTATAGGAAATTACACGTTTTAATTCCAATACAATAACGGAATTTACAACGAATCCCCTTATCCTCCAACAGAATTCGAGTACGACTTATTTTCGTACGAAATAAACAATAATATTGAAGAAAGAAATGAATACAGACTGGATCATTTAAATCCAGAAGAAACAAATAAATTAAAGAAAATACTTCACGACTATAGTGATATTCAGTACAGAAAGGGTGAAAATTTGACCTTTACTAGTACAATCAAACATAAAATAATAACTAAACATGAGGACCCCATCTATAAATACCCTTATAGACATCCTCAAATTCTTGACCACGAAGTAAACAAACAAATTAACGAAAAAAAGAGGACGCTTCCAAAGAAAAAAAATACCACTTAGTTATCGACTATCGTGGACTTAATGAAGCCACAATAGACGATAAATACCCAATACCTATAATGGACGAAATCCTTGATAAATTAGGCAAATGCCAATACTTTACCACTATCGATCTAGCAAAGGGCTTCCATCAAATTCAAATGGACCCTCAATCAATCCCAAAAACTGCATTCTCAACTAAACAAGGACATTACGAATTCACTCGAATGCCTTTCCAAAGATGTATGAATAACCACCTTTTAGAAGACTTAATTTTCAAAGACTGCTTAGTCTACCACGACAACATAATCATATTCTCAACTAGATGAACACTTAGCTTCCATAAAAAAAGTATTTGACAGATTACGCAAAGCTAATTTAAAATTACAATTAGATAAATGCGAATTTCTAAAAAGAGAAACAATTCCTAGGACATATAATAACAACAGAAGGAATCAAACCTAACCCCGATAAAGTAGCAGCCATATAAATTTTCCAATTCCCAAAACAGCTAAAAAAATCAAATCTTTCTTAGGCCTTTGCGGATTTTACCGCAAGTTTATTCCAAATTTTGCCAAAATAGCAAAACCCTTGACTCTAGGATTAAAGAAGGATTCAAAAATTGATATAACTAACCCAGATTTCGTATCAGTTTTCGATAAAATGAAAGTATTTATAACAAACGACCCAATACTAATCTACCCAGATTTCAAAAAAACGTTCTCTCTAACTACAGACGCAAGTAATGTAGCTATAGGAGCAGTCCTCTCACAGGATCACAAACCAATATGTTTCGCAAGCAGAACCCTAAATGATCACGAACTTAATTATTCAGCAATAGAAAAGGAATTATTAGCCATCGTATGGGCTACCAAATATCTCTTCGGTCGAAAATTTCAAATTCTTAGCGATCATAAACCATTAGTATGGTTACACAACATAAAGGAACCAAATATGAAGTTACAAAGATGGAAGATTAAATTAAACGAATACGACTATAATATTAAATATCTACCAGGAAAAGAAAACTACGTAGCAGATGCCCTGTCTAGAATTAAACTAGAAGAAAATCTCTTGGGAGAAGAAATCAGTAGCTCCCGAGAAACCATTCATAGCGCTCAGGAAGACAATCAAAACTTAATACCAATTTCAGAAAGACCTCTGAATTTATACAACAGACAAATTGAATTCATAAAAGGTGACAAAGAACAAATCGGCATTGTACACTATTTCCATAAAACAAAAACAAAAATAACATACATAGAAATGACTGACACATTTGCCAAAGACATGATTAAAGAATATCTTTGTTTAAAGAATAACGCTTTATACTTCCACAACTTATCAGATTTCCCAGTATTGTAAAAAGCTTATGCTGAAATTATAAATCCCGATAGTAAAACAAAAACATTAAAAACCTTAACAAAACTACAAGATATTCTCACTTTCGCAGAATTCAAAGAAATAATCCTTTCAAATCACAAAAAATTACTTCACCCAGGTATTACAAAAACTACGAACTGGTTTAGAGAAAAATATGATTTTCCAGACCACCAAAATCTAATACAAAATATCATTAATGAATGTCAAATTTGTACTTTATCGAAAACTGAAAACAGAAACACAAAACTAGACAACAAACAATTCCTATCTTGCATTGACATATATTCAAAATACGGAAACTTAGTAGAAGTCAACAGTCGTGATTGGCTCGAAACTAAAAGAGCAATCATAAAAATTTTCAACGACATGGGAAAACCCATCGAAATCAAAGCAGACAAAGATTCAGCATTTATATGCGCAGCCCTCCAAGCTTGGCTACAATCCGAAAAAGTAAAAATTGATATCACTACTAGCAAGAACGGTATATCCGATATAGAGAGATTTCACCGAACAATTAATGAAAAGTTGAGAATCATTAATACAGAATCCGACTTAAAAAACACACTTGACAACGAACAGAACCCCAGCAGACATATTTATATACGCAGGCACACCTGAATATGATACACAAACAAACAAAATAAATCAAATTAATAATCTCAATAAAAACAGAATCGATTTTGAAATAAATACAGATTTTAAACACGCCCCACTAGTTAAAACTAAAACGACTACACCATTTAAGAAAACAGGCCAAATAACACAAACTGACGAAACACATTTCATAGAAACTAATAGAGGAAGGAAAACAACACATTATAAATCTAAATTCAAGAAGAAAAAGAAATTTAACGAAAGCAAATATGAAAACTAATATCGGAAATCACCATGTTACTACTCTTACTCTTATCAATGGCATCTCCTACTATTAACCAAAGTATCGAAATCAACCCAATAAAAGCACTGAACGGTTACCTAATTTTCAAAACAGGAACAATGGACATACCATCTGACTATGATTATCATTACTTAACAATAAACTTAACAAAAATACAAATTACATATAACAACTTAAACAAACAGAACCATTCAAAAACATTACCCACATAGAGTATTTAATAGAAAAACTAAATCGCCAAATGAATGGAATACAAATCATCAAAAGAAACAAACGAGGTTTATTTAACGCAATAGGTTCGGTAAATAAATACCTTTTTGGCACTTTTGATCAAAATGACAAAGAAGAATTAGAGCTCAAAATCAACACTTTGACACAAAACAACGACCTAAGCTATTTAATAAACGCAGTAAACAAAAATATAGAACTACTTAATAACCTAAGCATCTCACAAGAAACTGATAAAAAACTTGACTACCTCATATTCAACATAGAGCATTTCACCGAATACATGGAAGACATTTAATTAGGCATGCAACTAACTAGATTAGGAATTTTCAACCCTAAACTTTTACAACATCAACACATGTTAGATATAAATTCCGAAAAATTTTAAACATCAAAACTTCCACTTGGTTCAAATCAGACACAAATTAAATATTTATAATTTCACACGTACCAAAACAAATAAGTAAAACTCCATTATATAAAATTTTGCCCTATCCGGACGAACAAAATAACACTCTGATAGAAAACACGCATGAAACTTATTATATACTAAATAATACAGCATATGTAAAATCTACAAGAAAGCAAGAAATAAATGAATGTATAATCAGTATAATAACACAAACAGCAGCAGACAGCAAATGCACAAAAACATTTAAAACTCACCAAATTAGTTATATAGAACCTAACATAATTGTAACTTGGAATTATCCCACAAAATTGTAACAAAAATAATATTCATATTCAGGTTAATAATATAATTAAGATATATGATTGTAGCATCCAAATTAATAACATTTCAATTATATTCAATTATATGTAACAAACAACGTAACAAAAATAGAACCAATATCATTACTACAAACAAAACAAATAGTATTAGAAAATACAAAGTATAATAAGACATTCAATATTATTACAACTACAACTTTCATAATTACTCTGATAAGTCTAATACTATTTGTAATAATTAAATTTAAGTCAATTATTATAAGATATGAAACAGCCAGGAAACCAAGTAATTCAATACCAGAAAATCAACAACTCCCCGAAATTCATGTACCATTGGAAACCATACCACTACTGTACCCTACGTTTTCCGCCTGAGGATAGGCTAATCTCTTTAGGATGGGGAAGTAATATATCCATAAGCACCCACCAACACATAAACCAAAAAGCCACAATCCCTTCATCATCTAATATAAACAAACCGCCCTAGCAACTACTCATAAACAAATCGCTCCAGGGTCCACTTAGAAACAAATCGCCCCAGCGTCCACTTAGAAACAAATCGTCTCATATAACATAAACAGTCGTCGACTAGACCTCGTACCGAACGGTTGTGTTATCGTAGAGTTCAGTTCACAACTTATCAATTTTTCAAGCGCCTACTTCTTTTTGTACACTCATTCTTCACCTTCAATATACACAGAAGCATAAAAGCATAAAGTAAGTCAAAGCTATGCCCACAGGGCATTATAGTCAAGGGGCGAATCGCTTTGCAATGCTAAGCGATAGCCCCAAAACCAAGAGAAAAAGCCTACACCACTGTCAGAAGCTTTCCCAGAACTTCCAACTCCTAATTTACCTTACCCAAAATTCATTATTATGTCAGCCACCGAAACCAAAAACCCAATCTCCACATTCTCCTGCTTTGCCGTAGAGCGTGCAATCAAACTCATCAGCAAAAACATATTAAAAATTAACGAAATGCGTGACGGAAATCTTTTACTTTTCGTAGAGAACGCAACAATAGCAGATAAATTCATCGCTTCCAAAGAACTCCATGGTATTTGCCAAATATCTTGTGAATACCACAAGAATCTTAATTACTGCAAAGGCACAGTATATGCCCCATTCCTTAACAACGTCCCAAATGAAGAAATACTTAAAGAACTTAAGTCTCAAGGAGTTGTCGATGTATATAAATACACTAAGCTCATTGATGGCAAAACCATTCCGTCTGGCGTAGTGTAGCTGACCTTCAATTTATATAATCTTCCCCAAAAAATGCAAATATCATGGCACGTCGTAAAGGTTAAACAATATATACCTAACCCTATGCGATGCAAAAATTGTCAAATTATAGGCCACACAGCAAAGTATTGCAAAGCAACAACAGTTTGCGACCCATGTGGACTACCAGATCACTCGCACTTTCTGCGTGAACTGTGAGGGAGAGCATGCAGCTAGCAGCAAAAACTGTCCGAAATTCAAGGAAGCGCCAGAAATAATTAAAATAAAAACCAATGATAAATGCACTATGTACGAAGCTAAAACGAAGTATTACAAACAATACACACGGACACCGACAAATACGAAAAAAAAACATTTTCAGAAATAGCTGCTAAATTAACACCGCAAAAAGAAAACGAGACAAAAATCTTACCATCCAACGCCAATATAGAAAATAATTCTAAAGACAAAATAAAAACTAAAAGCACACCCGAAAACCCCTTTGAAAAATATGCAAAAGAAACGCCGGTACATAGCATAAAAACACCAAGTAAACAAACACTCAACACAAGTAAACGCTCAAATCACAAAGACAAGATTAACTCAAGCGACTCAGAAACAGACATCACTTACGAAAGAAGAAAATCCAAGACGAACAACCAAAACCACTCAACTCTCTCTGATACGGATAGTATCATAGAGGACGTTGAGTTATAATAAAATCTCTCAAAGCTCTCAAAGCTCGCTCTCTTTCTCGTTCTCTGCGAAAGCCTATAATGATCTATTGCATTAAAGCGCAACTTCGCTAAACCGGAAAGGAGAGCGAGCAAGAGAGAGATTATAATACTAACACAAAAATCCAAACAAAACGAATTAACACTACCCACTCACTTACATAATGACTCTACAAATTTTACAATGGAATATAAATGGATATAAGCACAAATACCATAATCTCTCTCTCTTAATAAAAAACCAAAACCCACATATAATAGCTCTACAAGAAACCCATATAACCGGTCGCAACTCAAAAATTCCCATACCAAACCAATTCTCGCTTTATCTGAGGAATGATACTAATTCATCAGCCCCTAAAGCCAACAGAGGAGTAGCTCTTCTAATATCAAAAAATATACAACATAGAATAGTAGATCACCGGTCAAGCATCTTAGCAATATGTGCCGAAACACAAGCTAAATCACCGTTTGTAATTATTAGCATTTACCTTTCTCCTACAGACAAGTTCACAGAGCAAGACCTTCACAATCTGACAGATGGTTTTAAACAAATCAATACCTACATCCAATCCCAACAGAAAAATAAATAATCACATATGCTGGTGGAACCCAGAACTTGCAAAATTAAAAAAAGAAAAAATAAATTGTTTAAACAATTTAAGGAAACACCTAAGCACAGAAAACATGCTAGTCTACAAAAAAGCGAACGCAAAGTTTAAATATACAGCAAAAATAGCCCAAAGAATAAGCTTTGCTAAATTTACGGAAGATATAAGCCCTAGCACAACAACTAAAACACTCTGGGACAAAGTTCATAGGCTCTCAGGAATACATAAAATCACACACATTCATTCAATACAAACAGAATCAGGTAACACATGCGATCCGGAAAAAATAACCGAAGCATTTTGCAAAACCTGGTCTAAGTATTCAAATGACTCAAATTTCTCACACACTTTCATAAATAACAAACAACAGCACATAGCCCAAACATCCATCACGTACACTCCAAGAAACAGAGCTAAAACCACCGAAAAACCCATAACACTTTTAGAATTGCAAACTTGCCTAGATACCCTTAAAGGATCTACTCCCGGACAGGACAATATCACTTATCAAATAATTAAAAAGCTCCCCCCATCTGCAATAAACAAACTCTTAGAGCTCTATAATACAATACTTGACACCAGCAATATCCCCCAACAATGGAAAATCGCAACAATAATACCAATAAACAAACCGAACAAACCAAAGCACTTACTCAACAGTTATCGCCCAATATCACTGCTCCCTTGTATCTCCAAAATCCTAGAAAAAATTATATCAAAAAGAATTATGTGGGTGCTTAACCAAGAGAACCTCCTATCTCCTAACCAATATGCATACAAGCAAAACAGGTCGACCATGGACCCCTTAATTATAATTGATAACTTTATTTGTAACAGCTTAGCCACAAAAAACCACATATCGGTCCTTTCAATCGACAGGGAAAAAGCCTTTGACAGGGTGGGAGCACATTGTATCATACAGCAACTGTATGATTGGAAATTTGGTCCAAAAATCATCAATTACATTCGAAGCTACCTTAACAACCGTAGAATACGCGTAAAAGCCAATAACACATTGGATACAATGAAATGGCCTTAAAAAACGGCATCCCACAAGGTTCCCCACTTTCAGTAACGCTTTTTCTCATGGCTTTTAATAAATTAAATCACTTGATAAACCAAAATTCATTTTTCAAACACACTATGTACGCAGACGACCTTTGCCTCTTTTTCAATCCAAGCCCCGGCTATAACACCAAAATAACTAATTTATTTTCTAAAATTCACCACTGGTGCAATATTACAGGAACAAAAATATCAGCGGAAAAATCCACACACCTTCATATATGTAGAAAACATAACTGCACTAACATAAATATTAAAATAAATAATGTAAACATACCAAAAACACAACACCTCAAAATTCTAGGTTTAACATTCGACAATAAATACAACTGGAATGAGCATATCAAAGCTCTGACAAACTCACTAAATAATAGATTAAATATAATTAAATGTTTAAGTAGCAATAAGTTAAAAAGCAATACCTCATCTCTAATTAATATAACTAAATCAATAATACTTGCCAAGATTGATTACGGTCTTGCAATATACGGAAAAACAAACAAAACAAATCTCGCAAAACTCTCCACTCTCTACCATTCCTCCATCAGATTATCATTAGGTGCCTTCCGTACTACTCCGATAAGAAACATGTTGGCAGAGTCAGGTCTCCCCGATTTAGTCACTATATTCCAATGGAGCATTAGACGACATATAAAAAACATCACAAATACACATGGCTCCTCTTTACAAAACACACTCCTCAAACAACTTAAACGGAAAAGAGAAATTAAAAAGCCATCAAGCCTTGAAATGATCATCAAAGAGGCTGCAGCTCTTAACATACTCTTGTCATCAGAACACAAATACAAAGAAAAATTCCCACCTTGGACAAGAAACAGTCACGCTATACTGTTAGAGCTCTCGGAATTTAAAAAAGACACACCAGACGTAGTCTACAGAAAAAGTTTCGACAAAATCAGAAATGAACACAAGGCCTGGACTTTTCTCTACATGGACGCTTCTAAACTGAACCACATAACTGCTTTCAGTGTTGTCACAGAAGACAATAATATATTAAAATCAGCAGTCACACCTTGGCACTCTTCAATTTATACAGCCGCAGCGGAAGCGATCCTGTGTGCGGTGGAATTCGCTCAAAAGGACAAAAAAAAAGTAAATTTGTTATCTACACAGACTCTCTCTCCACCTTACTAGCTGTCAAAAACTCCAACACCTATCAACCCACAATTGCAAAAATTCGGGACAAACTCAATTCAAATCAAAAAAGGATCAAACTACTCTGGACACCTGGACACGTTAAGATAAAAGGAAATGAGCTAGCAGACACAGCAGCTAAAATGGCCACACTTTCACCATTACTCCTACACAACATCAACAACAAAAAAGATATCAATAAATTGATTAACATAACAACCAAAGAAACACTTAAAACAATCTGGAACGACTACACACACTTCTACAAAACGATCAACCCTGCAAGAGAATCTACACATTTTCCAACTGAAACAGATAGGAAACACGTAATAAAATACACAAGATTCAGACTAGGACACACTAAATGAACTCACGAATTCATTTTCAATAAAACACCTGCTGCTATTTGCCCATTCTGCAATAGCGACACCTTGACAACAAAACACCTACAAATACAATGCCAACATATAATGAATATCTGCAAATCTCTCAATTCCCCCCCACTCAACATCCTTATCCTAAAACCCAATAAAGCAAATATAGATAACTTTATAAAAATAATCAACAAACTAAATATAGAACTATAATGTATATAATGTAAATAATGTATACGATATCTGCCTAAAGGCCTCTGTCGCTCTGGCTTAAAAATTAAATTATTATTTAGAATTAATTCTTAGTAATAATAAAATAAATAAATAAATAAATAAATAAATAACATAAATAAGTCGCACTCCAACGCATCAAGCCCTTCTCGTGGGAACTGCACATTCAGCATATTTAGGAGTGACCAATCAGGAGCGATAGACCACTCACTCAAATAAGATCACGCCACTTTAGATATACATTTCTAGCTATATAAGACAACCAAATTTCCAATCAGCAGTTCAGTTTTAATTCAGACCTAAGACCAATCTAACATCACGTAATTGTACTCCGTTATCAGTTATTAAGAAATAAAGATTTTTTTTTTATAACTATAACGTCGGTCTTTATATATATATATATATATATATATATATATATATATATATATATATATATATATATATATTTTCTTATATATAAAAATAAGTCGGGTTTTCCGATCTGATGATGATTAACTCCAAACGCACGAACCGATTTCCACGGTTTTGCATTTGTTGGAAAGTTCTCGGGATCCATGAGGTTAATAGATAAGAAAAACCATAAAGATAAGTTGGACTTCCCTTCCTGACGGTACAAATTCAGCTCATAACACTCTGTTCAGTTAATTTCATTATGTTTTTTCAAACGCTTAGTTCACTGTGACGCTTACGTAAAATCGGTACTGTGAAATTGGGTATTTGAGATTAAAGTTATTCGTTTCCTAACAGTTCGTTTGGAAGCAATAAATTAATCACGTGTATTGTGAAAATTTTTATTCAGTTTCAACAGCAGGTACTTGTTCTTAAGGTGGTAAGTTGAACTGTGTAAATTATGCGGATCGTACATTTAAGGTTAAATTCACCAGACTCTCCATAGTCAAAAATGCCGAAAGCACGACGTTCCAACATCGGCCGCCGTACTAGACATGCAAGACAGCAACAAGTGTATTCACAGAACTTAAGCGAAGAAAGACTAAATATAATAAGAGAAAATAACCGATTGAGACAACGCATGAGCACACGAAGATCATTGGCATCATACAATCGCTTGACATTCCAATATGATCCCACTGCGAACTACAGTGATGATGACAATTCAAAAATTGGACCAATGACAACTGTATGCCGATATTGCAATGCCTTAAAGTTCAAAACAGAAACGGCTGGATTGTGCTGCGCAAGAGGAAAAGTCAAACTGGATCCATTACTTACACCACCACAGCCACTGAAACAATTGTTCGAAGGAACTGATCCCGATTCCAACCATTTTCTTCAACGTATCCTTAATACAATAGCTGCTTCCGCATGACTTCTTTTGGAGCGAATCTGATTCGAGAAGGCGGTCTCAACCCAGCTTGCAAGGTAAAAGATACAACACACACAACCAATCACTCACACTAATCAATCACACCAACACAATCAATTGCAACATGTAATTATTCTATCTTAATTGTGTGCCATCACAGATACAAGGACAAATATATCATTTGCATGGTTCAATGGTGCCAACAACAGATGAACCGCATCAGTTTCTGCAAATATATTTCATTTCGTCAATGGTGGATCATCTGAATGTGCGATGCAATAAGCAGGGAACACAACAGTTAAAGAGACGAATTATTGAACAGTTGCAAGTATTTTTACACGCTAATAACGCTGTGGTTAATATGTTCAAAACAGCATTGGAACGAATGCCATCGGATACACACAAATTTGTCATAAGAGCAGATCGGACCCCAACAGGTGAACATGTGCGACGATTTAATGCACCCATCGTTGATGATGTTGCTGCAATTATTGTTGGTGATCCAACCACATCACGAGACATTGTCGTTCAGCGCAGAAGTAATATCAGCGCAGAAGTAAATGAGACACATCGTTTGTACGATGCGTTACAATATTCAATCATTTATTGGCAAGGGCAAGACGGATACGACATCACGTTGAAGATGGTCGATCCAATTACAGGTACAATATTAACACACTAATTATTGCTATTATTGGTTTCCATTAACAATCCATTTCATTTTGCATTTTCAGGCATATCAACGAACCAAAATCTAAGTGCAATGAATTACTATGCGTATCGTATGATGATTCGTACGCATGAGGAGAATGTCATTCTGAAGTGCCGTCGGCTCTTCCAGCAATTTGCTGTCGACATGTATGTAAAAGTCGAGACCGAACGTTTGGCGTTCATTCGATTCAATCAGGCAAAGCTACGAACTGAGGACTATATACACTTGCGTGATGCAATTCATTCAGATGGTGATGTTCAGGATATTGGACGCCTGACGATTCTCCCATCATCTTACATTGGAAGCCCACGCCACATGCACGAATACGCTCAAGACGCTATGACGTACGTGAAAAATTATGGAACTCCGGATTTATTTATTACGTTCAAATGCAATCCGAAGTGGAGGGAAATTGAACGTGAGTTGGACCCGGGCCAAAACATGTATACGAAACATTAATGCAAGCGATGGATAATAATACTGGTGGTCTATTCTTCCTGGACGCACCTGGAGGAACAGGGAAAACATTTATCATTTCATTGATTTTGGCCACTATTCGCTCAAGATGTAATACCCCGTGGAACGCCTGCAGATGAATTGAATGCTTGCCTGAAGGCATCACTTTTGTGGAATAACGTAAAAATATTATCGCTAACCACTAATATGAGAGTTCAACTACAAAATGATCAAAGTGCAGCACTATTTTCTAAGCAATTGTTAGCTGTTGGAAATGGAAAAGTCCCAGTTGATGCGACAACTGGATTAATTACTCTTACCAACGACTTTTGCCGATTTGTAGACTTATAGAAAATGTTTTCCCAAACATTAGTGAGAATTATCAGAATTATGCTTGGTTAAGTCAAGAGCAATTCTCGCCGCGAAGAATAATGATGTACACGCATTGAATTTCACCATTCAATCAAAAATCGATGGCTATTTGGTGACATATAAATCCGTTGATTCCATAACAAATCCTGATGATGTAGTAAATTATCCAACGGAGTTTTTGAACTCTCTGGAGTTACCAAGATTTCCACCACATAACTTGCAACTCAAAGTTGGTTCACTTATTATGATATTGCGTAATTTGAATCCACCGCGACTTTGCAACGGTACTCGGCTTGCGGTGAAAAGACTTATGCCGAATTTGATTGAGGCAACCATTATTAAAGGAAAGTACGCAGGTGAAAATGTATGTATTCCTCGAATTCCAATGATTCCGACTGATCTTCCGTTTGCAATTCCCGGTTCGCCTTGGATTCGCAATGACAATTAACAAGTCGCAAGGCCAATCACTAAGTGTTTGCGGGATAAATATAGAAAATCATTGTTTTTCACATGGGCAGCTATACGTTGCGTGTTCACGAGTTGGGAAACCATCCACTTTGTGTTAACGTCAGATCAAAAAACAAAAAATGTGGTTTACCAACGAGCACTTCAATGAAAGGGATAATTTGCGGACACGCTTTGATTTTGGATTCACTTTCAGAGAAGTTAAACTAAATTTCATTTTTGTAATCAAAATGAATTCATTACTGTTGTGAAAGGAAATACAGTTTTTCTTTTTCAAATATTAAAAAAAAAAAAATTTATCTTCATCTTTTAATCCCCAAACGGAATGTTACAAAAAACGAATCCATCTGGTGACGAAACGGAGTTCGCCGGGTTTTCTAGTATATATATATATATATATATATATATATTAGACATCTGCATGAATGCATCCAAATGGGCAAA
Source organism: Drosophila koepferae (assembly GCA_030914345.1). NCBI lineage: Eukaryota > Metazoa > Arthropoda > Insecta > Diptera > Drosophilidae > Drosophila > Drosophila koepferae. The sequence continues at coordinate 123,416 of JAUESR010000182.1, read as the reverse complement.
TGAATCATTCATTATAAAAAGCTGTACACTTTTTTTTCTGTACAGCTTAAATGGGTGGCAGTAAATGCTGTACAACTTGTCTGTATCGACAGCTTGCAGTCACACTCACTCCCATGCTGTACAGCACCTTATGAGTACACTAAAACTACTGTACAGTGTTTTTTACTGCACACTATTTTGGTGTGCAGTACACTCACTGTACACTGAGTTGTTATTGATGACGCTTCATACAAAATTTCTTCAATAAAATTTCATACACATTTTATAAATTTATTTCATATTTATAAATTTATTTCTGAAAATGACTCACTATATAATAAGTTAATGTTTGAGTGCAAAAACATTATTTTATTTACTAAGCCGTCCGTTGTTGCAACTTTGCAACGTTTATAATTAATTAAACTAAAATTTTAGCAACCGAAAAGGCTTTTTGAGGATATATGCTTGAATTTTGTTTGTGTTGTTGAGCTACAAGTATATTTGAAAATGTTTGTTTTTTTCTGATTGTTTATCTAGTTTAATTTTAATATAATTATTTTGTTTTAATTTTCGACTTGTCGACTTTATTAACGTCTGTGTAATAATTTAATCTTATTATTATTAATTTGTTATATCTTTTTGTTGTTCTTTCTTGATTACTTTTAATTTTTTTTTTTTTTTTTTTTTTTTTTTTTTTTATGAAAATATTTAATAAAAAGGCCTTACAAAAACCTTGCATAAGTCTTAAACTTTCTATAACTTCGCACTCCTATTTACGCTGATTAGGCGTACACAAATTCAGTGTAATTACATGCTTGCTGTTAATTCTTTCGTTGCCATTACACTCTTTCGGTTCGGCTGTAATACACTCGCGTTCATAATAATCTTGCCTGTGCGCACTAATTCCTACGCGTGCGTTAATTGGGTGCAAAAATATATTTATATGGCAATTAATTAAACTCTGTGCTGTGTTTAGTAAAATAACTCAAAATCTGAGTTTGCGCCTGTGCAATCTCCGCATATCAGCAACTTAACTCTATCGGTAATTCTCTTGTGTTTTACTCATCATGACGAACTTAAATGCTATTAGAGTTGCGCCAGAAGAGCGAGCGAAATTTTATAAGCTCAAAGTGCAATCGGTGTTTGAACGCGTAAAAAGACTGCAAGCCCAGGTTGATTCTGATGCGCTTGCCGATCCCAGTGACAGCACTTTAAACGTTCTTTTGGATCATATTGGTAAGCTAAGCCATTCTTTTAGTGAAGCCCATGAAACTAGAGGAACTTGACTTTGCTGAGATGGGCAGTGATTTGCGCATTGACTTCGATGACTTTAATGGTCATGCAGTCAACAATAATGTCCGAAATTCAAGGTCGTACCGCTCAAATGCCCCATAGTTCCACGTTTAGTAGACCGATCGTCCCTACTCAGGTTTCCGCTCCCAAAATACTTTCCGCACCTGCACTGCCGCCTTTAAAGCTGCCTACGTTCAGCGGTGGATATGCAAATTGGGCTGATTTCTACTCAATGTTTTCAATAATCATTGATAGCCGACCAGAAATCAGTAACATGGAAAAGCTTCAGCATCTACGGTCCTGTCTAGATGGTGTAGCGTTGGATACTGTTCGATCTTTGGAAATTTCTAATGACAACTATTCGATGGCCATAAAGCTGTTGAAACAAAGATATGATAACCGACGTTTAATTTTTCAAGCCCACATCGTAAAGATCTTTAGGCTGAAAAGGGTAGAAAATGGATCCATAACCAGGCTGCGAGAGCTTTCAGACAGTTTCAATGTACATATGCGTGCACTCAGTGGTCTGGGCACAACCGAGCAGATAGCCAGTGCCATGATCGCTTAGGCGCTGCTACAAAAACTTGATGTTGCCTCACAAGCTAAATGGGAAGAGAAATTGGAGGATTCAGAGATGGCATCTCATATACCTGCATATGAAGATGTGGCCTCTTTCCTTGAGCTTCGCTGCCGCACTTTAAAATCAATGGAGTTTTCTCTAACTAACTATTCATCCAGTAAACCGGTGAATATTAGCAGTAAATTGGCCAACAGCCGGTCCACATTTCTTGTAACAGACCACAGTGCACACAGTTGCGTTTTTTTTAATGATTCGCAAACCTATCGCCTACTCTTCGCCTGAATGAAGTCAAAAAGGCTGGGCTATGCTTAAAAATTTTGAAGGGCGGCCATCAGTCGCGACAATGTGGCTCGGTGCAGCTGTCAGGTCTGTGGAGTCAAGCAGCATACGCTTCTCCACCTTGGCAACTCCATCACATCGCAGGCAGTAACTCCGTTCCATCAGCAATCTTCATCATCAGGGATGCAGATCACTCCTACTCCGCCCTCAGCTCCATCCACTACTCTCCTGGTTCAAGATCTGAACAGCTATATTGCGCTCCTGATTACCGCAGTGGTTCTGCGTTAGGCGACTTCAATTTTGCCATGGAAACACCATTTGCCTCACCTTTCAAGCTCACGCATCGAAGTATACAACTAGCATAACGGCCATGGTAGCGGCAAATATAACTGGCAGGCAGCTCAGTTCTATTATAAATATGAGCAGTTGCAGCATACCGCAAAATATAGTCTTGGCAGATCCAGTCTTCGATAGGCCACAGCGAATAGATTTGCTTATAAGAGTCAGCCTTTTCTATGACTTGCTCTGTGTGGGTCAAATCAAGTTGGCGCCTGGGCTTCCACTGCTGCAGAAGACTCGTCTTGGTTGGGTTGTATCGGGAGGCGAAGCTAGCGGCCACAATTCCACACTAATAGTTTCAAAGACGCCTTCGGATCCAGGTCCAGACTCCGCTACTGATATCCAATCGGGCAGTCTCGTTCGTCGTTTCTGGTACACTGAGAGCTGCAGCGACTCTGTCGTAAATATTAGCAAGGAAGAATCACATTGCGAAGCGCGCTTTGTGAGGTATTACAAACGACTGCGCAGCCGCCAATATTCAGTACGCTTTCCTGTTAAGCTTAATTGCGAGCTTCTTGGAGAGTCCTATCAGCAAGCGCTGCGGCGGTTTCTTAATTTGGAGAAGAAATTGAGTCGTTTGCCTCATATAAGGTCCCAATATTCAGCGTTCTTGGATGAGTATTCTGAGCTGGGTCACATGTCACGCGTTCCTCGCAGCTCATTTCATCAATGCAGATATTTTCTTCCTCATCATTGCGTTTTGAAAGAAGATATCTCAACTACTGAGCTTCGAGTCATTTTTGATGGATCAGCAGCTACATCAACTGGTTATTCGCTGAACGACATTCTAATGTCAGGTCCTGTCATTCAGCCGAAAATGATCAACATATTACAGCGCTTCCGGTCCTATCCAGTTGATATTTGCAAAATGTATCGTTGCGTCACGGTGCCGGAGCCAGACAGCTATCTGCAATGCATAATATGGAGGAATTCACCAAATGAAGAGTTCAAGTGTTCAAGTGTTCAAGCTTAATATGTGACCGTATGGCACAAAACCAGCGTCATTCTTGTCTGTGCGTACCATGCACCAGCTCGCCATAGATGAAAAGGATACCTTCCCAGTCAGTTCCGATGTATTACTTTGCGATTTCTATGTCGACGATTTGATCTCTGGCGGAAATTCAGTCGAAGAGGCAAGACGCGTCATGCAAGAAACAGCTGGAATCTTGTCATTTGGGAATTTTAAATTGCGAAAATGGTATTCAAGCCATCCCATGGTGCTGGACGGCGTAAAAGACTGCGACAAGGAATCACTCATTTGGTCCAATGATGGCAGCGACATTACAAAGACAACTTCTGTTCTCATACTATGGCTATGGATTTATCCAGAAGCCCTCCAGGCGTTCCGTCCCCTCGTCTATTGCTCGGTTTTACGATCCCCTCGGACTGGTCGGCCCAGTAATAACAAAGGCAAATATTTTCTTGCAACAACTCTGGAGGCATAAACTTGATTGGGACGAGAGCCTTCCAGCAGCATTTCACACTACATGGCTGGACATCTGTAGTAACTTTGGCAACGGTCTGAGGAGTGTCTTTCTCAGGCATTGGCATTGGTACCAGGAAAAAAGGTTGAGGTTCATGTATTCTGCGATGCCAGCATCGAGGCAGCAGGTTACTTTGTTCAAAGTCTCGAGTTTCTCCCTTGAAAACGCACACGGTTCCCAAGCTGGAACTATGTGGGCAGAGTTGCTTGTACGTTTAATGGATGAAGTGGCTCGTTTAGGAAGGCGAATTTCACTGTTGGTCTGACTGTTAGAGAGGTAAAGTGAAAACACCTCCACATTTTCCGAATTCGAAAATTGAACTAATTTTTTTTTTTTTTTTTTTTTTTTAATCAGAGCACTATTTTGTATATATACTCTGTCTCTTACCTCTGGTGGGGGAGAAAAGAGCAATATAACAAAATTTTTGTTGTCTTTTGCTGAGGCTTTGTAATACCTCACAGCACAAAGACGCTGTGTCTCTTACCACTGGTGGGGGAAAACAACAGAGAACGCCGAAGGTCCATAATGTCCTCCGGCTCGAAGGACCAAAATGTTAGAGAGTTCAAGTAAAAACACTCCACATTTACCGAATTAAAAAATTGAACTGTTTATTCCTTAAAATCCTAGTGCTTATATACCTTAAAAATACTTCCAGGCACTGGAAGGCTATAATTAATTCCATGCACACAAGTGCACAGATGTTTGTCAAGTGTCCCTTTTCGATCGCTAAGCCGTTCTAACGTCTCACGTTACATTTTTATTACTTGCTGCGTTGGTCGCTGCAGCTAAGGGATGACATGTTTATTATTTGGCTTCAGATAACGCGCAGATTATCGACTATTGCCTATTTTGTAATATATTTATTTATGTGCCATGTTCATGATTGAACATATTACCATGGGCCTAAAATTTGTGGCTGGGAAATTTTAATATTTTGTTTGTTATCCATCAATGTTTATTCTTATATATATGTTTTTATTTATCGTGTTCATGTTTGAACACTGACTCTACTGTAGCGTTATCTTGGATTAATGACGAGCCCGGACGATTTAATGTTATTGTTTCAAATCGCATCGCCACGATACAAGATCTCACATCAACAACAACAATGGAATGGCACTACGTACCTACTATGCTGAATACCGCAGATATGTTATCTCGGGGTTCATTGCCCGCTGAGTTGACCACATCATCATCTTGTGTCAGCGGTCCTGACTTTATTTGTAAGCCCACAACTCAATGGCCAGTCCTATCGCTTCCAGAAAGAACTTCACTTGAGCGTCGAAGGACCGTTCTTCTTGTGACGCCTCTATGGACTGCAAGTATACGAATTCGTTTTGTCGATTGCAGCGTATTTTTGCATACGTATCAAAGTTTATCAAAAAAAGTCATGGTTCAGGAGTAACTCTCGCAGAGATCCGGACCGGCACGCATATACTGTTGCGAATGATTCAACGAGCCCATCTCTCGGACGACATTTATGCACTTCGGACTAAGGGAATGGTTGCGTCATCCAGCGTTCTTGCTTCTCTTTCGCCATTTCTTGATGAAGTCGGACTTCTACGTGTAGATGGTCGCCTCAAAAACTCTACGCTTAACTTTGATAGTCGCCATCCAATTATATTGTCCAGAAGTCATCCAGTGACTCGAGCCATCATCATGCATTACCAACAGCGAAACTTGCACTGGGTCCCGAGCGGTATTAGCTTTGGTTTGTTCCCAATGTTGGCTAATTGGTAGAAAGTAGTAGTAGGTAGAAGTGGTAGAAAAACTGTGATACAGAGATGCGTCATTTGCGTTCGCGCAAAACCTCGACTCGTTGAGTACATAATGGCAGATCTACCCAAGGATCGTGTCGAAGGCTGCCGTGTCTTTGGAGTGACTGGAGTCGATTTTTGCGGGCCGTTCGGTTATAAGCCTGAGGCACGAAATAAGGGAACTGTGAAATGCTACGTCTCTGTATTCGTTTGTTTTGCTACGCAGGCTATTTGGTTACTAGTTAATGATTTAACTACCACGATATTTTTGCATGCCCCCAAAGGTTTATATGCACTAAAGGAAATCCAAGTCAAATCTGGTCTGATAATGCCACAAACTGTCTGGCGGATTCGATCGAATGGCATTTCATCCCTCCACGATCTCCTCACTTTGGAGGCTTGTGGGAGGCTGCAGTGAAGACGGCGAAGCATCATATCTATCGATTTGTTGGGCTTTCTGTCCTAACTTATGATAAGCTTCGCACACTGGTCTGCATCATCACTGCTGTCATTAATTCACGCCCTTTAGTTTAAATTTCAGAGCACCCAGCAGACTTGGACGTGCTGACGCCTGCGCATTTCCTGAACCACCGTTCCTCCTTCATGCTTCAGCGAGCCTAACCTGACGAGGCTCAATTTTAATCGCCTGGATGCCTGGCAGCGCGTAAGCTATCACCAGCAGGTATTCTGGACACGTTGGTGAGACGAATACCTCAACTTACTACAACAGCGGGCAAAATGGAGAACTTCTAAGTCTGATTTTACGGTTGGCGACGTAAAGGATGAGAATCTTCCGCCGCTCTGGCCACTGGCCAGAATAATTGAACTTATCCCTGGAGGTGACGGCGTTGCACGGGTGGCCGTACTTAAAACTGAAGCTGGCGAGACAAGAAGAGCTACAAACAAGCTGTGCTTGCTGCCCCTTAAAGATTCTGTTTAAGACTAAGTCTTCAACGTGAGGAGGATGTTGACTCCAGCAATAATCGGCTCATTAGAATGGAGAGCGGCAGTTCGCCGAACGTATTAGCATAGAAGAGAATTTGTAAAGAGATTGCTCTCTCCTTTTCAGCGTTCATTCGTTCTCCCACGCACCGGCTCAGCTTTGATCGAATTAAGTACATCGAATTAAGTACATCTCGCTTAGTGCAGACATTAGTTCAGATTTGTTCTAGTTGACTATTTACTTATATACTTACGTATAGTAACATAAAACAGCAAAGTGTCACACGCAGCGACCAAACAAAATTAATAATGTTAAGATAGGGACACACCAAATTTACACAACAATACCACATCAACCCTCACCTCACCCAACTATGCCCCAACTGCCTTACAGCAGATCCAAATATTACACTTTAATTTAACATTAATTCTAACTGTTAAATAAATAAACTAAATATATGACAAACATTTTACAGTTCAAACTGATCACAGCCCTTTAACGTATTTATTCTTAATGGTGAATCCAAAATTAACTCTGGAATTAGAAGAATATGATTTCGCAGTAGAGTATCTAAAAGGAAAAGATAATTTTGTGGCAGACGCCCTATCACGGATATCAATATCCAAATTAAAAGATATGAACAATGAAGTCCTGAGAGTCACTACTACTACAACAAAGTTAACAGAAAAGCTGCGCAGTTAATAAAGAAGAACTTTTGCCAAGTCGAAATCTTCAAAATACTTCTAAGCCCAACGTATATTCAGTCAGCGAATAACCGAATCCAAATGTTTATTAAAATATGGAAATAAAATTATCGCAAGAATTGAAGTTAGCGACTTATATACCAGGTCAGGTCAGGACTTAGGTCAGTTTTTCCAAAGGCTTGAAATACAAGCCGGTATACTAAAAACCAACTCAAAATAGCACCGAGCGAAAAGATCTTTGAATCAGTTTCAATAGATACTTTTAAAAATATGGGCAATAAAATATTAAAATCATTAAGAGTAGCGCTACTCAAGCCGGTGACCCTCATCCAAGACGATGAAGCAAAAGAAGCAATACTGTTTACATTCCATGACGCTCCAATACGAGGAGTCATACAGGCATAACAAAATCTTTGGCCAAAGTAAAAAGACATTTTTATTGGAAAACTATGACACGTCATATGAAAAATTACATTAAGAAATGTCCAAAATGCCTCAAATCAAAAATAACATCACGAATAAAGACCCCAATGACAATAACAAAGAACACATTTATATGCTTTTGGCAGAGTGATAGTAGACACTATAGATCCGCTACCATGCTCGAAAAATGACAATGAATACAGTTACACTAATATGTAATTTAACGAAATATTTAGTTGTCATTCAAATGAATATATATTAATATTTTAATCTTTTATTCAATGAAGACGTTCATTATTCTTAATTTTAATTTTCTTAAGTTTGACTCACGAATTGTCAACATATTAACAAATAAAATAAAATAAAAATTACGGAGATGGGAACAGAATATAAGAACTCCATAATAAATGGCTTGTGCAAGTATTTAAAAATACTAAAAAAATATTAAAAATAACTGCACATCATCACCAGACTTTAGGGACAATAGAACGAAGTCATCGAACATTCAATTAATACGTTAGTTCATACATTTCAGCGGACAAAGCTGTTTGGGATGTTTGGATACAATATTTCACATATTGATTCAACACTACACCATCAGCAACGCATGAATATTGTACATACGAACTAGTGTTTTGTAGACTACCACGACAGTTCATAGATTTTAACAGATAAGATAGATCCCTTATAAAATTTAGATGACTATGCTAAGGAAATAAAACTTAAATGAGAATCCGCATATGAAAGCACCAGAATTATGTTAGAAAAAGCCAAGGCTTATAGGAAATTAGAATGTGATAAAAATGCTAGGGAAGTTGAACTAAAAATAGGAGATAAAGTAATTTAAAGCTAAAAAAAAAAAAAAAAATCAGGCACAGGTTATATTTTTTCGGCCATTTAAAAAAAAAAAGTATTAGTTTTTATTGGCAATTATCAAAAACTTTTTTTTTTAATTATTAAAATGGATTTTTGTGATACAAATAAAAATAATTATATCAAATCAATTTTTATATAAAAACTATATATTATAAAAATAAAAAATAAGATTTATGCCTTGATTTTTATTTTAAAAATCGAAAGAAAAATCGAATTGAAATATCTTTTGATACAAAGGAGTAAGATCAAATATAGACCTATATATATATGATCAAATCTTCAGATTATGATCATGACATTCATATCTATATGCCATGGACATGGCTCTGCTAACTTCGCAGTTGCTGCCGTCGTTTTGAGATGGGATGGGCTATACTTCAGACGCTTATAGCTCCATTCCTAGGTGGATGATCTTAATTATAAATAATTAATAGCATCCGAATATGTGTATATGCCAAATTTTGAGGTGTCTAGTATTTGAAATGCGTTTTTTTTTCATATTGATGGCGAGAGGGGTGTGGCATCAAAAATCTAAAAATCACATAATCTGCGTATCCATAATATTTATCTAAATATATATTATGAAGTCTCTAGTTCAAATCGTGTAGAAGTTCTGTCCAAAAAACAGTGTAGGTGGTAAATTTTTGTTGAAAAATTACCTTTTCAGAGAGGTATTCATAAAGGTATTATATCTAACATAACTAATAGAAATTATACATAAACAAGAAAAGCACAAAATTTTCCGTTATATTAATAATCGGTTTTTTTAGAAACGTTGTAAAACAAAGCACCACGGCAACTCTGAAAACTCCATTCACATTTATGTACATGTACACAAATTCATTCGTTATGAAATATTCACGCTTATGAAATAAAATGAATTATTTAGCTGGACACAAAAAACTTCTTTGCCTACTCATAATTTTTGGCCAGTTCTGAGAAAGAGCCGAGGGTAATCTAACTGTGAACCGAGACATCAGAGAACAAGCGCTGAGGCGGGCTAAAGAGGTTAGTTGGTGCGAGTAGGGTATTAGGTGCATTAATAAAAGAGTGTACAAAGTGATTAACAAATAAAACTATGCAAAGTGACAAGCCGTGAAGGCGTAGGACAAACCCGGAGTTGGGTATAGGCGATTGGAAGCCTTGTTGTTTTTCAAACTCAATAGCGCGGCCAACCCGGTCTAGGTATCCCTCTCATTTCTTAGTCCAGCTTATTTATAATATATTTTGGAGCTCTCAAACGGGACTAATTACTGAATTCATCTCCTATTGAATGAGTATTGTGCAGCGTGCTAATTATAATTTTTTATATTGAAGCTTTTGTAATAATTATTATGTTTTACATAAATTCGATAATATATCAATTATTATTTTTAATATATTTTAGAATAGATCATCAGATCAAAACGAGTGGAAGTGAATTTACAAATTATCCTTATGTACCCCCGCGTACTAAGAAGCGGCCAACCGGGCTGACTGTACGAGAACCATCTCCTTCAGGATTTTATACAGTTGAAGGAAAATCTAGTAAGATAATGGAAAGGTTTGTTATAAATTTCATTTACAATCTCTAAAAAATTATTTTTAACACAAAATATGTAATAGCCGTAGAAACTTTGCATACGCAACATAAGTAAATCAAACAAATCAGACTTACTATTTCATCTGTAAGGTTACTTTTCCAGCCGGGGTTTGACTCAGTCTGACCAGGGCTGGAACATAGTGGTGAAGATAAGGGAGGGGGTGGTGGGGGGTTGGGGTGCCAATTTATGGTTAAGTTACCACGCCTGGAAACCTCGCCGACCAAGCATGTATTTGCATGCAGGAGGACAGCAGAAGCCGAGTTGAGAGTTCGGGCGCTCTCGTAGCTTCGCAACTTCGCGGTCGCAAGTAGAGGTTATGTGACGGTACTTGAGGTTAATTAGGCTGCTACTGCTACCAAACTTCAGAATTTTAAAATTATATAAACATAAAGCCTACACAAAAGTACAAAACATTTAAAATAACAATAGTGTCACCAACCCGATGGAGGTGTTTTATCTGCCAGACCGGCCAGCTATGCCCCAATTCACAGCCAAAAATGGTCAGTGATACTATTGAAACTAAGAAAAATAGAAAAAGTTAATTGAAAACTTAAACATTAAAATTTTATAATTTATAATAATTCATAAAATAAAAATTAGTGAGAAAAAGGAAAATTAATAAAAAAAATGCATAAATAGAGATGAAGATAGAAATAAAAGATAGGAATAGAAAATATAAAAGCAATTAGCTAAAAGTAATGATTTTATTAGCGGAAGACATGAAAAGCATAATGTAATGAATAATCCGTGGTGCACTGTGGTAATTGTAAGGGGCGATAGTTCCTGGTAATTCGGGAAGGAACAGAAAAATGGAGCCGCATTAACAGGCTGGGCGAGTTTATTTATTAATGTAATTAAAAAATATTGACATAACGAGAGTCAAATAGCCTACAAAAAATACAACAATTATAACAATAGTATCATCAACCCGATGGGGGTATTTTATTTGCCAGTCCGGCCAGCTATGCCGCAATTCACAGTCAAATATGGTTAGTGATAACTATTGAAACTATGAAAGGAAAGTGTTAAATGAAAACTTAAAATATAGATTGAAAGAGATTAAAAATAATTAATATAATTACGATTATAATAATTCTTAAGATTAAAAAAAAAAATAATAAAATAAAAAATAAAAATAAATGAATAAAATAAAGTAAAATAATATTATTAAAGAATAATGAAGGTATTAACAATATTGAAAGATAGTTAAAAGAACAATAAGAAATAAAAAGAAAATGGAAAAGAAGAGATATTATAGAATATTTGAAAGGATTAAGAAATCACTGCAAACAGCAATAGCAACATAATGTATACTAGAGCTTATGCCTGTACATTGCGAGTGATTTCCCTAAGGTGTGCTAAAAGCAACGATTTTATTTTAGGAAGAGAGAGCTTTAAGGAAAATACGTGATAATATTTATTAAAATGAACACATAGAACATGAAACGCACTGTCCTACGATAAGGGGTCTGCCTGGTCCGTCAATTGGTCCAGGATAGAATGCAACTTGCGGCCTCTTCAGAACAATTCGTGTTTAAGCACCAGTGTTTCAATTCGTACTGATTTATTGTCTAACAGCAAGCGCAGCTTGCACATTAGAGAGCGCATCTAAGTGCGAGCAGAGGGAGAGCGAAACTCCTATGCTCGCTCTTACAGCAATCTCAATTGCTCTGCACGCTGATTACAATCTTATTTGTTACAATTCAATATTATCTATACAGTTTTTAAAAATACAAAAAGGCATGTCTTCAAATGCCTTAACATCGGCCGCGTTGAAAGGCCGTAGGGCTTCAATACAATTCAATTTTCAAGTTAACTTATTAATTAAGTGGAAGCGGGGCAATGCGGTGGATTGCCCTCTTGTAGGTGCCGGATTTGGTCTTTATAATAACCACTCGCACCCTACCATCTCCGCCGGCTATGGCTTCGGTCACCACGCCTAGCATCCATTGTTGAGGAGGAGCGTTGTCCTCTCCCACGAGGACGACTGTTCCGACCTCCACGTTTTGCCTCTCCTTGGTCCACTTCGACTTTTGCTGGAGGCTCAGCAGGTAGTCCCTTGACCAGTCTGTCCAAAATCGAAGCTTGATGCTTGATATCAGCTGCCATCTTTTTAAGCATGTCAGCTTGACGTCGTCGACTGGCTCTGTTGACGCGAGTGGCAGCGGCGCGAGCGTTGTCCCTATTAGGAAGTGCGCTGGCGTGAGCACTTCGCCGTCGTTGGGGTTGTTGCTGGGAGCGACCATTGGCCGCGAATTGAGCACGGCCTCGACCTCGACCAGCACGGTGGCCAACTCGTCCTGCCGTAAGACTGCGCTGCCCATTGCCTTGAGTAGCAGTCCCTTGGCAGACTTCACTGCCGCTTCCCAGAGACCGCCGAAATGCGGCGCTCGAGGAGGAATGAAAACAAATTCTATTCCCCGATCCGCAGCAAACGTTTTCATGTCCGCTGTGTTGGCATGGAACGTACCCATGAGGCCCAGAGTGCGTGCAGCACCCACGAAATTGGTGGCCTTGTCGCAGTACAGCTTCCGTACAAGGCCACGTCGACCAATGAACCTGGATAAACACATCAAAAAATGAATTGGTTGTTAAATCGGTTACTAATTCGAGATGCACAGCCTTCGAGGTAAAACAAACAAATACGGCAATATTCATTTTAACTGGCGATTTGCCACGAATTCTTAATGAAACCAGCATTAGACCACAAAAGTCCACTACGCTGATCTCAAATGGTCTATTTCCATGTAAGCGGTCAGCAGGAAGATTACCCATTATTTGGGATAGAAGTTTCGGCTTATAGCGAAAGCAATGTACACACTTTCGAACTACTGCACTACAAGCTTCTCAAGCATTGACCAGCCAGATCTGCTGACGAAGCAGACCCATTGTTACCAGTGGATTGGCGTGGCAATGAGAGCGATGCAAGTGCTCCAAATAAAGCGTTACGAACCTACATTTTTTTGGAGGTAATAGGGGGAACTTGGCATTATGTGCTAGTGGGGCCTTCAATAAACGACCTCCTACTCGTAGCAACCTCAACACTTGCCTGCCATGCTGATGTGGATGCAAAAACGGTGTCAGTTTTTGCAATGCCGGTTGCAAAACGATTCATTTCATTAGCTTTTTTATTTCATCGACGAATTCAATGTGTTGAATAACGAATATGACTGCAAGAAAAGCAAAACTTAGCTCAGAAGCTGTAGGTATCAGTGAAGTATGACCTTCTCGTTTTCCATTGATAAAACGGAACATATATGCAACTATGCGAATTAACTTAGAACATGAAGAAGTTGCTTCGATAAGCCGTACGATGGAATTTCGTACCTCATCGACCGCGATCAGAGTGATTGCAGGTCTACGCTTCTTTAACAGCTCTAATTCTTTCGATAACGAGAGTTGTGAATTGGGTGGCCACAATGTATCAGAAAGCTTTAAAAATCCTGGTCCGCAAAACCACAAAGATGTTTTTAACCTCCTCAACGGAACATCCCCAAGACACAATGTCTGCTGGGTTGTCCTTCGTCGGTATATGACGCCAAGATACATTAGTAGTCAATTCTTGGATGGTTGCCACGCGATTAGCAACGAACGTATTCAAGCTAGATGAATGCATTCGCAGCCAATGAAGCACAACGTCCGAGTCTGACCAAAATGTGACTTGATAAACAATCAATTAGTTTCTTTACCGCATCCTACAATGTAGCTAACAATTCTGCAGCACACAACTCCAGCCGCGGAACAGATTTTGTTTTCAAAGGCGCTACCTTTGATTTGGCGATCAACAGCCTGGTAGTGATACCCTCATCTGTTTGCATTCTTACTTATAAACAACAACCGTAAGCTCTCGTTGAGGCGTCGGCAAATCCATGGATTTGGCATCCTTTCGACTTGAGTGTGCCAACGTAACGAGGTATATACAATGATTCTAAATTTGAGAAGCAGGTAGTTATTGCCTCAAATTCTTGTCTCATTTGGACAGGTAATTGGTCATCCCACCCAAGTTTGTGCAACCACATTTCTTGTAGAAGGACCTTCGCACGTGTAACGATCGGACTTAACAAACCTAAGGGGTCGTATAATCGTGTCACAAACGACAGAACGGACCGTTTAGTTGGTTGTACCTCTGTTAAGCAGTTCATGGAGTATCTAAAAATGTCATCCATAGGATTCCAAATTAATCCTAAGGTTTTTGTGTCCTCTTGATCACCAATGATAATATCATTTCTTGCTGTTTGTGCTGCGAGTTGCTTACTGTTGGACGACCATTTTGTGAGAGGAAATCCAAATGCTTGAAGAATTATTATCAAGTCTCGATGCAACAAACATAATTCTTCAATGCTATCTGCTCCTGTTAACAAGTCATCAACATAACAATCTTGGGCTAATGATCTTGCAGCTGCTGGATGCGTGGAAGCATGCAAGTCGCTTAGATGTCTTTAACATCGAATTGCTAAGAATGGAGCAGTCGCTGTCCCATACGTTACTGTATTCAAACGAAAGATTTGTAACGGATCAATGGGCGATTCCCTCCACACAACAAGTTGAAAGTTGCGATGGGACTCGTCAAGTTCAATTTGACGGTACATTTTAGCGATATCTGCTGTAGCAGCCCAAGGACGAAGTCGAAATCTTAGCAAAGTCTCCCATAACTGAGGCTGGATGGTCGGACCCACCATGAGTAGATCATTCAGCGACAATTGAGATGAGGACTTTCTAGAAGCATCAAACACTACTCGTAGTTTAGTGGATGCGCTGTGCGGTCTTAGCACGCATTGATAAGGGATGAAATAATGCGGCTCTCTCGGAATTTGATTATCGGTTGGGCTCATATGACCCAAAGACAAGTACTCTTTCATGAAGTCGATATACATTGGCCGAATGTCATCTTGTTTGCTCATTCTTCTTTCCAAAGCCAGAAAACGTCGCCTGGCTGTGTCATATGACATGCCAAGACTGTGTGGGCTTGATTTGAATGGCAATGACACTCTGAACTGACCTGAGGTGGTTTGGCAAATAGTCTCTACAAAGGACTTCTCGCACAGTTGTTGTTCTGGGGTATACAAATTCGAAGCAGCTGTATTTGGTTTTTCTTCCAACTCCCAGAATTTACGAACTATCGAATCTATATCTATGTCGTCCTTTACGACACTAATGAAAGTCGACGAATTATTAGCTGCATTAGCTGCTCGGCAGCGACCAGACACAATCCAACCAAAGGCAGTCAATTGCAACGTTGGACTGTTATCAGGTCCCTTTATTTTGCCCTCTCTTAATATATCAAAGAATATATCAGCACCGAGCAGCAAGTCTATCCGTTGTGGCTTGTGGAACTGAGGATCAGCCAATTGTACATTTTCAGGTACCTTGATCTCTTCAGTATGCTTCTCTGGTTGATACGACGATATAGAACGTAACACACCAAAGTCTGTTCTAATCTCTGTATCGTCCGTTCGAGATGCTATGGCGGTTTGAACGCTGTGACGAACAGAAGACTTACAGTTAGCAATGCCCAACAACTGAATCCCAAATTTTTGCCTTCTCAACTTTAGCTGTTTGGCAAGTTCTTCAGTCATGAAGTTAACTTGCGAGCCGGAATCTAACAAGGCCCTAGCTAACTGGTAAGATCCAGATTGATCTTTTATCTTAACAACTGCGGTTGCTAAGAGAACTTGATCTGAGGCTATCCGTGCGTGATTTACAGATGAAGTCTGTGAATGATTGATTCTAGGGACTGCCGATACAACTGCTGCGCTACCTTGAGTCGCCTCAGAGGCATATCTATGCAATATAGTATGGTGCGGCTTAGAGCACACTCGACAGTGGGCTGATTTACAAGCAGCCCCTGAATGACCTGTTCGCAAACAATTTATGCATAGCGGATAGCTCTTTGCAAATGCAAACCGTTTTTGACATGGAATTGCTGCGAACGACGAACACGAATGGACGAAGTGATCATTCTTTTTACAATACACGCATTTAGGGTCTTGTGGCTGACTTGGCATAGCGACAGCTAGCGAAGTTTTCCCAACTCTTTTCCTATTGTCCTGAACTGCCTTACGACTTGAACCAGATGATTCTTCAGCACTTAAGTGTTGATATCGTCTGTTTAAGGCAGCTTCACAGTCTTGCCACAGTGGAAGTTTATTGTAGTCAAGATTCTCTTCCCAGCGTCTGCTTTCATCATTACCAAATGGATGATCATGGCATTCGAAATCTGCTTGTCAGATCCTAACGACAACAATGATTCGTATATAGCACGTACTGAATCCACTAGCATGCGCAAAGATGATGCTGAGGGTGCAGACATGCGTGGGAGGTCAAACAACTTAGCGATGCTGTTAAAAAATATGAGACACTGATTGTCGTATACATTTTTTAAGGCAGCTAACGCTTTTGGGTAGTTAGCATCTGTCACCTGATAAGCCTTGACAGTGCTTAACGCTTCTTTTTCCAAACAGGACAACAAATGATTGAACTTCTCTATATTCGATAACCCTGGCTCGTTATCTACTAAACTTTCAAACAGACCAATGAAATTCTTATATTCCGAATATTCGCCACTAAACTTTGGCAATTTTATATTCGGTAGATTTCTAGAGTGTGACGTGGAGCCAATCATTGTAGAGTTGGCGGGACTCTCAATTTTAGGTTGGCTATCACTACCTCGCTTCATTAGAAGTTCCTTAGTTGACACACATAATTCCTCTAACGTGGACCGAGACACTAAGCCAGCATTGATCTCGTCCAAATCTTGTGTTTTAAAGGCCTTTTCTATATAGCGGTTCAGTATCTCAAGTCTACTCTATTCAATTTCGAATGGCTCTACTGGTATAGTAAAATCTCTTAATGATTTGTTTATGCGGGTTATGTCATTTGTGACGTTCTTATATACGGTCAAGAGAGCATCGACACGCTCTGATGATGACTCGTCCATAGACCGATTCTTTCCTCGCTTGCCAGTCATGATGCTATAAGTGAAGCTCAGTTGAAACGAAATTCAATAAAAACAAAAGAAAAGCTCACTTATGTATGACAACAAGCGAAGAACAACTCAAAGAAGTTAAAAAATGCGCGCGATAGTAATAAATATCAGTATATTACGCTGGCAGTGTTTAACTATACTTGAGTGACTGTAACAGACTGTTGTTAGCGATATAGCGAAGACAACAACCAGAGTGGCTGAGTGACTATTACTTTGAGTGATCTCTACTGACTGTGTAGAGCGATTGAGTACAATGCATGCACACTTGCTACTGCGAAAAGTGAGAGCGTGAGTATCAACGAGCGAAATTGCTAAGCGAACAACTAAGCGATTGAGTGCAATGCATTCCCACTTACACATGCACAAGCGAGAGCGCGCCGACATGTGCAAGATATTAGTGCAAACGATCGCATACGATGAGAGCGAGAGTGCAAGTTTTGAGCGACAATTAATGCATGCAAGTGACGAGTGCAAGTGATGAGCGCAAGTGATGAGCGCGAGCGATGAACGCAAGTGATGAGCGCAAATGATGAGCGCCAAGCTAGAACACTACTGTATGTGCAAACGATATTGCAAGCGAGCATACAAATGATGAGTGTAAAGCGAGCGCAAGCGATGAGCGCAAGTGATGAGCGCAAATGATGAGCGCAGAGCCAGAGCGAAACTATAAGTACAAGCGAGAGCGCAAAACGAGAGCGCAAAGCGAAATACGAGACGAAAATGAGCAAGAATTGCAACACGCTAAAGGCGCCAAAGACAATTTGGATTTTGCGAATTACCAGAGATTGAACAGGGCAAAGGTCAATTATAATTTGCACCTTATTTTATTTATTTGTTTTTTATGTTTTAAATAAATTCAATATTATTCACATAGGCATAGATAAGTTTGTACATACAATAATATTCTGTATGTCTCACGTTATGCATTTATTTATTTGCTCTTGCATTACTCGGTGATCTACTGTGAGGAGCAATATAGGTATGCACGTATGCAGTGTATATAAACACATGTATTTGCTGTGTGTTTATATGCACATACGTGCATGCATATATTGCTCCACACAGCGACGCGAACACTATAGGAGCAACCCTCGCGACTGGAAGGGTCAGAGAGCGGACGATAGTCCGTCTCTCTCGCTCCTATAGTGTCAGCAATTGGCTCGCGTCGCTCGACCGCAGGTCATAGGGCACCGTTAGCCGAGGTACCGCTCCAAGTGACGGACGCTGTCTTTTCGCATAGCAACAGCGGTACTTCGGCCAACGCGAAGCTGCCGCGACTTTTGGCGGCCTGCTGGCGTCACCCAGATCACGCCATTGTGCCGTTAGATGGGCACGAGCGGCAGGCAGGCCCCGCTCCAGAGCCGAACAGGGCCTGCGGCGGCCCTATAAAAGGGCACCGGCGGTGTCATAGAGGGAAGCAATCAAAAAGTGCGCAGAAAGTGGAAAGTACGCAAGAATCAAGAGTGAGATCGAGAGTGAAGATCAAAAGTGAGATTCAAGTGAAGTTCAATACAAGTCAACGCGAGCAAGGACATCGAAGGACTACGATATCGACGCAGGACACCGATATCCAGGACTCGAAACAGAAAGGACATCGTGGGAGCATCCAAAGTATCCTGGAAGGATACTTCAGACGCCTATAAGGACCCAGGCATACAGAAGCAGTAGTGGCCATCAACTAGCGAGTTGATACAAGGCAGCTGCAGATTGTATTCTGGCCAGAAGTCTCGTGATAAAACTTGTGTAGGTTCACGTAGCCGTGCGAATAGGTAGAAATTGTGCGCATAAGAACCTCGCCAAGAGCGAGTCCAGTGGTAGGAGTAGCCTGTACAGCCGAGCGAACCGCCGGAGTGGACAGTGCAAATCCTGGCGTGAGCTGGAGCGCTTGGGCGAATCCTGGTGCTACTGAGCCATAATTGTCTGCCCAGCCGGAGTGCGTGAACAGACATAACGCACGACGACTATACAAGTGTGTTGTATCGCTAAATAACAATTATAACTTATAACGAGAATATACCAAGTACAAAATCCAAATCCACAAAGTGTTATTATTCCATATCGCAAGGGCTTCAACAAATAAATTTGTTGAAACGAACGCACAGTCGGCTGAAACTGGCCCGGCTTAGACTCGGGTATAACCGAAGGTTCGTTACAACTGGCGCCCAACGTGGGGCCCTGCGATAAAAGAATAAGCAATACTTGTGAACAATGGTGCGAGCTTGGGTATATAATCTCAAAAAGGACGATGTGCTCCGATACGGCGACGAATTCGGAGTCACGCTGTCGGGCACATTGGACGTGATGCGAAGACAGTTCGGTGAGTGGGTGGAGACGAATGAGGGAAGAATCCCATATTCTCTCAGGCTCGCCGAGCTGGCGCGACTGCATGGATGCCGCCCTTCGAACAGCGAGGACGTGCCAACGGTCATCGTGGGAAATGACCAGTACGAGGAAGAGGCGAATGTTGCGCGGCTATCTCTGCCATCCACCAGTGCCGCTGCACGGCTGCAGCAGACAGAGCCAGGAGCGTGGAGAGCCACGTCTACACCACAGCCAGAGATAAGGACGCGAGGGCCCAGCTGCTCAGAGCAGGAGTACCCAAAGGTGGCCAAACAGGTGAGGGAGTGGAGCTTCCGCTTCGATGGCACCTCAAAGCCGTTGGAATTCCTGGAGCAGGTGGAGTGGTCAGCAGACACCTATGGCCTGGATCTGGATTTGATCCCAAGAGCGATGCCAGAGTTGCTGAAAGGCATGGCTCTAAAGTGGTACGTGGCCAACAATAGGCATTGGAAGGCGTGGGGAACCTTCGTGAGAAGCTTCCAGGAGTTCTTCCTGCCGAGGGACTACCTGGAGGATCTCAAGGACGAAGTCAAGCGTCGGAAGCAGATGGTGGACGAGCCATTCAAGACCTACATGGTGGAGATGCAGACTCTCATGCGACCGCTGCGTTATGGGCCAGATCATGAGATGAAGTTGATCTACAACAACAGCATCCCTGATCTGCGCGCCTACGCTCGGCCGTATCAGTTCCAGAGTGTGATGGAGCTGATGAGGCTGGCCGACGAGTTCGAGGAGTTGGAGCGAGACCGCGAGAGATTGCGTCGGCTGCAGCGGCCAACACAGACGCGTTTGATGGTCATGGCGGATGACGATGGCCACAAAGAGGAGTGTCTGTGTCCTCGTCCAGCGCCAAGGACTGGTGCCCCAGGACAAAGGACACACATTCCAAATCCTGCCAGGGCATGCCGGATGTGCGGCCAGGAAGGGCACCGGGCACTGGAGTGCCGTAACAAGGCACTGGAGTTCTGCTGGCAGTGTGGACGTATAGGCGTGCGCACGATTACCTGTTGCCAGTCAAGAAATGACCAGCGACACCCGCCATCCAGGGGCAAGCGGGAGCAGCGTCAAGGAGCCCCGCAGGCGTTAGTAGGCAGCCTACATGACGAAGGCCACCAACTGACGGCGATCGTGGTCATTGGGGCCAGCCAGCAGAAAGCCACGATCGACACAGGAGCCTCCAGCAGCTTTATTAGCGAAAAGCTCGTTGAAAGGCTCCAAGGAGTGGGCGTGGTGCGTGCCACAAGGCGACGCATACGTCTGGCGAACGGCAGTTGCAGTGAAGTGGACTCGCAACTGGAGACGAAGGTCAGCCTGGGGAGTCAGCAAGTGCACATTGCATTGCTAATTCTGCCAGGAGTGATCGACGATCTGGTGCTGGGCTGGGATTTCTTGGCCGGCATTGGCACCACATTGGAATGTGGCGGCTTGGCGCTGAGGCTTGAGCCAAGAAATCCACAGTGGGATGGACAGCGGGAAGCAAAGCTGGCAGTTGCTGTGGCCAGTGAGGAAGTGGGTCGCGAGACGTCGTTAAAGGCGACCCGGAAGGATGCAAGCCGCTTGGCCAAGAGCAAGGAGACGCCAGCTGGGACAGAATGTCACTGGCTTCGAAAGCTGCGCCAGGGCTTGCACCGAGCTCCGCACAAGTTTCCAGACTACAAAGAAGAGTCTGGAAACTTATATCGACACGTCCCGCACCACGCCGGCCAAGTTGATGTAGCTGCGTGGAGGCTGTGTGTGCCGACAGAGCGGCGCAAGCAAGTGCTAGAGGTGAGCCACGACGCAGCCACCGCTGGCCACCTTGGGAGCAGAAAAACAATTGCTCGGGTGGCAGCGAGGTACTACTGGCCAGGGATGTACCGGGAAGTGCGCAACTACGTGCAGCGGTGCGAACTGTGCCAGCGCTACCAGTCCAGTCGGCGACAGGCAGCCGCCCACAGGCCCGAGCAGCTCTTGGAAAAGTTGGAAAGACCAATTCAAGAACAGGCACGGCATTACAATCTGCGGCGGCGGCAATGGAAGCCGACTATTGGGGACAAGGTGTGGGCGAAAGAACGCCACTTGTCCAATGCCGCGGACGGATTCGCAGCGAAGTTGGCACCGCGATACGGAGGGCCATATACGGTGGTCAAGTTTGTGTCGCCTGTTATCTGCCGCATCAATTCGGACACCGAAAAACGAATCCGTACCGCGCATGTAGCTGACCTGAAGCCGTGGAGAGGCGAGACGGGTGAGTCGCATAGCGTGGCAGAGCAAGCTGCATAAGTAAAAATTTCAAAAAAAAAAAAAAAGGGGAGTGAATACACATCGCGATGTGTATTGCTCCTAAAAACGCCTGAAAACACCTAAAACGAAGAAAAAAAATTGAAATTTAAACTGTTAACTAAGTGACGCGCAACAACAAAATTTTAAATAACGCGCGCACTGCAGTGGAAGCGAACAGTTACAACTGTTAGCTAAGTGCCGCGCAACAACAAAATTTTAAATTGCGCGCGCACTGTTACGTATGTAACAACAACACACACGTAGCAGTGCACAACAACACACACAACAAACCAGCGTACGAAACAACAACACGCTCAGCTGACGAGAGTTGGACGCGCACGCATAAACATAAACAACAACAATGTATGCTCTCAGCAAGCGCACGCGACAACAAAAACACACACAGCTGATTACGGATAAGCGTGCGCAAGAACACGAGAAAGGGTCAATGGCCTCGCTAGAGACGAGCGAGCCCAGCGATCAGCCGTTAGCTCGTGAGAGGCGAGCGAACGCCTAGCAAACGCCGTTAGCTCGGGAGAGGCGAGCGAGAGCGAAATGCATACGACATGCAAAACAGCCAACAACAAAAGACACGCAGCATACAAAACGGGCAACAACAACATGCGTAGGGCGCGTAACCCAGTGAACAATTTGCAGAACGCATCTAACACAGGCAACCACTATGCAAGGCAAGAGAGAGCTTGCAAAGGCATAGACTGCGCTTGCCTCAGGAGGGCAGACAAGGATGCGGGGCAAGGGGATGCATTGCAGCGGTATCGGGGCGATACCGTAGCGCTCGGCCTGCCTGGAATTCAGCAACTAGGACGGGTATGCTAGAGCAGGCCGAAATGCAACCCGTTAGAGGCCGATGCGCGTGACGTCGGCGTTGTGGCGGCATGGGGTATAAATAGGGCGAGCAAGCTTCGAGACGGCCTACTATACCGAAAAATGACGAACGCAGGAGCATCTCAAGCGCAACAACGCCTTGGAAGGGCACACCCGGCCGATCCGCGACTGCTGGCCCGCGATTCCGCTGGAGCGGCATCCGGAGCACGCCCGGTGTCCCCAACCAGGGCGCGAGCACGACGGAGCCGAGTGCGCCTGCCACCGGTGAGGCTCCCTTTTCACCCACGGCGGCGCATTCGCCCTCACCTGAGGCGGCATCAGCCATAACTGGAGATTGGTTGTTGTTGAACAACGGGGAGTATGGGCGCCTGCCACGCGGCCGGCGCGGCGAGTGTGCATGAAAGGTGTAAGGAATGGCTCGGACGAATCCTTGCGCATTGGCCAGCGACTTCGCTGGAGCTATGCGCGGATGAGGAGAGTGCCGCAACTGCCATTTCTCATCTCAAAGCCACCGTCGCCCGGTTTGCGAACGACGCCGATGCAACCAGAAGTCCAACAGCAGGCAAATCAACACAAACTGGAGAGTGGCAACAGCGAATCGGCACGCACAAACTGGTGAGTGGCTGCTGTTGGACGACGGAGAGTGTGGGCGCCTGCCACGCGGTCGGTCGCGGCAACTGGCGTGACGGGTGGAGAAAGGGGCTCTGGCAAATCCTCGTGCATTGGCCAGCGATTCCGCTGGAGCTATGCGAAGACGAGGAGAGTGTTGCCATTGCCATTTCTCAACGTCACGGCGCCGTTGACCGGTTTGCGAACGACGCCGATACTAACTGAAGTCCAACAGCACCACGAGAAATTGAAGTCGTGATGCCATTCGAGAGTCCTGGAGGGCACCAAGAGCCCATCCATAGGTGGAAACGACGCTTCCAGCGCCAAGGGACGAGGTGTGCCAATTGGGAGAATTGGCCATTTGACCTGCGCACCTGCGCCGCAGCCACCGGGGCCTGCAATCACGAAGAGGAGTGTTTGCAGCGGCGCCCGGCGTGGGCAGAGGCGGCGGCAGGTCCATCGGGTCCAGGGGCATCATGGAGGCACCAACTCGGGCTAGAGGAATGGAATTCACGATGAAAATACGTAAGAGAAAATTAAAAATATCTAACTCACTTACCAGCACGCACAGAGTTGCCAGCAGCGAGCGGGAAACAGCTGATGAGCAGCACGGCGCTGTTAACAGAGCGCTGTTAACAGCGATGATCGACGCGCTGTGGAGCAGCGGGTCATCGATCAACGCAAGTTGGAGCGGCAACGGAAAAAGAGGCGCGGAATTTAAAAACACGAAGGTCGTGTTTTCCGAAGGAAGAGGGGAGTGTGAGGAGCAATATAGGTATGCACGTATGCAGTGTATATAAACACATGTATTTGCTGTGTGTTTATATGCACATACATGCATGCATATATTGCTCCACACAGCGACGCGAACACTATAGGAGCAACCCTCGCGACTGGAAGAGTCAGAGAGTCCGTCTCTCTCGCTCCTATAGTGTCAGCAATTGGCTCGCGTCGCTCGACCGCAGGTCATAGGGCACCGTTAGCCGAGGTACCGCTCCAAGTGACGGACGCTGTCTTTTCGCATAGCAACAGCGGTACTTCGGCCAACGCGAAGCTGCCGCGACTTTTGGCGGCCTGCTGGCGTCACCCAGATCACGCCATTGTGCCGTTAGATGGGCACGAGCGGCAGGCAGGCCCCGCTCCAGAGCCGAACAGGGCCTGCGGCGGCCCTATAAAAGGGCACCGGCGGTGTCATAGAGGGAAGCAATCAAAAAGTGCGCAGAAAGTGGAAAGTACGCAAGAATCAAGAGTGAGATCGAGAGTGAAGATCAAAAGTGAGATTCAAGTGAAGTTCAATACAAGTCAACGCGAGCAAGGACATCGAAGGACTACGATATCGACGCAGGACACCGATATCCAGGACTCGAAACAGAAAGGACATCGTGGGAGCATCCAAAGTATCCTGGAAGGATACTTCAGACGCCTATAAGGACCCAGGCATACAGAAGCAGTAGTGGCCATCAACTAGCGAGTTGATACAAGGCAGCTGCAGATTGTATTCTGGCCAGAAGTCTCGTGATAAACTTGTGTAGGTTCACGTAGCCGTGCGAATAGGTAGAAATTGTGCGCATAAGAACCTAGGTGTGCCAAGAGCAAGTCCAGTGGTAGGAGTAGCCTGTACAGCCGAGCGAACCGCCGGAGTGGACAGTGCAAATCCTGGCGTGAGCTGGAGCGCTTGGGCGAATCCTGGTGCTACTGAGCCATAATTGTCTGCCCAGCCGGAGTGCGTGAACAGACATAACGCACGACGACTATACAAGTGTGTTGTATCGCTAAATAACAATTATAACTTATAACGAGAATATACCAAGTACAAAATCCAAATCCACAAAGTGTTATTATTCCATATCGCAAGGGCTTCAACAAATAAATTTGTTGAAACGAACGCACAGTCGGCTGAAACTGGCCCGGCTTAGACTCGGGTATAACCGAAGGTTCGTTACACTACATGCACTATGTTTATCTGGTACTTCCCTGATTATTGATAAAAATCCATAAAACAGCCTTCCAATCCTGAAGAGTCCACCCGGGTGCGCCAAAAATGTCTTACAATAAGGGGTCTGCCTGGTCCGTCAATTGGTCCAGGATAAAATGCAACTTGCGGCCTTTTCAGAATAATTATCTTTAGGCACCAGTGTTTCAATTCATACTGCTTTATTGTCTAACAGCAAGCGCAGCTTGCACATTAGAGAGCGCATCTAAGTGCGAGCAGAGGGAGAGCGAAACTCCTATGCTCGCTCTTACAGCAATCTCACACACTGCACTATGGGCGCAAATGCCGATTTAGCGGCATAAACTCCAAATTTAAAGATCTGGACTTGAAATTTTGCAAATATGCTTAGATTATTTTTGAAATATTTTTGAAATATATGAAATGTTCTAAGAATCGTGGACAAAAAATGTATAAAGGGTACATAGCACTTTTTGTGTGCTTGTCAAAAAAAGCTATACATTTAGAAGTAGTAAGTGACTTAACATCAGACGCATTTTTAGCTGCAATGAGAAGATTTAAATCAGATAACGGTACAAATTTTGTAGGAGCGGCTAAAAAATTAGAAAAAGAATTCAAGAAATCGATTCAAGTAAATACAAAAATTTGCTCTACATTAGAAAAAGAGCAAATAAAGTGGCATTTTATTCCAGCAGCAAGCCCTCATTTTGGAGGAATTTGGGAGGCAGGAGTAAAATCAGTAAAGTATCATTTAAAAAGAATTATAGGAGATAACAATTTAACTTTTGAAGAAATGACAACCCTGCTATGTCAAATTGAAGCAGTCTTAAACTCAAGACCTCTATATACAGCTGGAAATGACATAGATAATATCGAAATATTAACTCCAGGACATTTTTTAATAGGGAGAAGAAAAAATTGAAAATCTTGATATATGGAAATTTATTAAAAAAATGAGAAGAGATTTTTGGAATAATGGATGCTGACGATAGAGAACAAATGGAAGAAAACATGGTTAATTTATTAGAGAACCAACATAACATAAACAAAGTGAGTGAGAAACAAACATCAATAATAGATTCCACAGCAAATATACTCAAAAGATCCGTTGAGGACATTAATACCCACTTTAAAGACATGAATATACGTATAGACAACATGACAGAAATACTAAAAGAATCGTATTATGTGTACAAACAATCAATTAATTTCTTCATGATAACTAATCAACTGAATTCCTTGATCGAAGAATGTGAAAAGATTCAAACAGGGATAATATATATGCTATATGATATTAATCACAGTAGATTAAGTCCAGCTATTTTGAAACCTAACCAATTTGGGGAAGAGATAACCAAAATAAAAGAAAGCTTGTCCGAGAACTTAGTCCTACCAGGGAAAAGGACTGGTACAGAATTAAAAGATATCTATCAGCTACTAACAACGAAGGCAACCTTTATAGACAACAAGATAATGGTCAGTGTGAAAATCCCGCCTTTAAGCAGATATCCACCTCACCTATATAAAGTTGTTCCGATACCAGTCCTCAATGACGACCAAATGATAATAGTACAGCAAAGAACAGAATACTTAGCGTACAATTTAGAAATAGAGTCGTATCACCTAATGGCTGAAGCTACACTCAACAAATGCAAAAAATGGCAACAAAACAAACGCATCTGTGAAGGTAACTGGCCTTGGGATAATGCCAATGATAACAGTTGCGAAATTTCACCTTTTAAACCAAACAGACCATCTAACTGTGTTTATAAAACGGTAGTCCATTCAAAAACATATTGGGTTGAATTAGAAGGTAAAAACAAGTGGATATTTAAAGTTCCCATAAATGAGAGGCTAATCGTACGATGTAAGGGAACACAACAAGAACTCATAGAGTTACCAGAACAGGGTATATTAACTATGAAATCAGATTTCACCGCTCGATCAGGAGATAAAACCACAGCTTACATTCAGAAAGGCACGAAGAAGTTGCAACCTAATACGTAGGAAAAATGATTGATATCCCTAAAATAGTGTGGAGCCCATTAGAACTAGCAGAAATTAACCACACAAAAGAGATAGAACATTTACAAAAAGCAATACAGCATATGAAGGAAAATCAGTCTGAATTAAACGGGCTCCATTTTCATCATATATCAGGACACGCATCTATGATATTAAGCATCATAATTGTAATAATATTAGTTATATATGCAATAAGAAAATGTAACGTAAAGAGACGATTAAAAGCTATAGCCTTTCCTGGTGCTATATAATTTAGAATCCAAATTTACAAAATATCTGAAAATACCAGCGCGTTATCAAAAACACAGAAATTAGGCCCCCAGGCAGAATGTTCAAACATGAACACGACAAATAAAAACATATATATAAGAATAAAGATTACGGATAACCTGCTCGTTACCAAACATAAAATTAAAATTTGGCAGCCACAAATCTTAGGCTCCTGGCAGTATGTTCAAGCATGAACATGCCTCATAAATAAACATATTAAAAATAGGCAATAGCCGATAACCTGCGCGTTATCTGAAGCCAAGTAAAAAACATGTCATCCCTTAGCTGCAGCCACCAACGCAACAAGTAATAAAAATGTAACGTGAGACGTGGGAACGGCTTAGCTATAGAAAAGGGACTCTTGACAAATATCTGTGCACTTGTGTGCATTTTTAAGGTATATAAGCACTAGGATTTTAAGAAATAAACAGTTCAATTTTTTAATTCGGCAAATGTGGAGGTGTTTTTACTTTAACTCTCTAACAGCGACAGACATTTTTAATAAGGAGGAACAGAAGGAAATAATCGTAGCTGAGCACAATCGAGCTCATAAACTATCTTAAGAAAATGATAAACAGGTGCTTAGAGAACTTTTTTTCAAATATGAACGATAGGTACCACAAAAAACAAAAGCCCGGAGCTACCCCAGTCCCGTCCTACGCAGGCGAGATCATCCACATAGATATTTACTCTACTGCAGGAAAGCATTTTTTGACATCCATCGACAAATTCACTGTAGTTCAACCTATTGCTTCGGACATAAAGACACCAATATTATTAATAGTCAATTTATTCCCGACAATCAAGGCGGTCTATGGCAACAACGAAGCTTCATTTAATTCGGAGACAATAAGGTTAGGTGGTTAAAAACTCATTACGGCATCGGTGTTGTTGATGCCCCTCCACTTCACAGCACGTCAAATGGTGGGCAGACAGAACGGTTTCATAACACCTTATGCCAGCAAGACTATATCCCGGTTATCGACGAGCCGTGATAATACGGAACGAGACTAAATTATTGAGATATACAACAAATTTGATGGAGTACGGCAGACTTGTACAGGACACGTTGGATATTACGTACCTTTTCCCCCAGTCGCACATGCGAATGATATTAGAGGCAGACGCAAACCACCTAACGACTTTGTTGGCAACTCTGGGCGTCCCCGGCGCTGAAGGGTGTAGACGGAACGAATAGGTTAGAGAAAGCAATAGTCAAATCATTATAATTTCAAACACAGAAAAACAGATAAATTCACTCACAGTCACTGTTAACGAAATCTTAAAATTAACAATAACAGTGACTTAAAGGTAATTTTAAGCAAGGATTTCACAGAGGTTAAATTTTGAATGTCTCTAGCGTTAATGTCATTGCAAACGATAAAGAAATCCATTTTATAATCAAATAGTTTTCCCCGTTGCTCAAATCGGAATATTACTGCAAATTCCTAAAAGCATTGTAGCTGATTGCAATGGAAAAGTCAGTGCATTACAATCATGCCGTGAATCGTTACACATGCCCTTTTGCAAAGAGTCAGCGGTTGAAACGTGCGCTCAAGAACTACACGCTGGAACCACGGCCCATTGCAACACGCAGCCAAGCCATCTAACCCCAATATCGGTAACTGAAGTGGAAATCATCATAATCAATGACAGGCCAGCCCGAATAAGCATCGATGACGGACCAGAAGCCAAAATCGCTGGAACCTATCTTGCCATGTTCGACCGTACCGCTTATCTCAATTATACCAAGTTCAAAACTCCAACGGTGACATCAAAAAGATTTCTGGTTCCTCTGCATCACCAGTGCTTGACGGCATTGGACACCAGAAGATATGAGCAGATATGCTTCTGAAATAAAGAAACAATTATGATTTGACAGCCAACAAGAGCCGAAGCTCGTGTATATTTATTTCGAACTTTCAACATATTACATGGCGACCGTGACAAGTGTCACGAATATAAAGTGAAAAACAACAAGAAAAGGATTTCGTTCGTTTTAAACTAAATAATGGGCCGTTACTTACGTGAACACTAAAATAAAAATAATACAAAAATAAAAATAAAAAAATAAAAAAAAAAAAACAAGTAAGAAAGCTGTAGTCGAGACTGCTCGATTACGAAATCCCCGGAGGGTGTGGGGACAAAAATCTAAATTGTATAAAATTAGTATCTATATATATGCAGAAGACTATAAAGTGTTTTATCGATATCTTTTAAAAAATAAAAGTTATCGGATTTCTGAAACAAACTCGTACTGCACGTGCAATATAAGAATGAACTCTCTAGCTTCTATATCTTCGAAAATCGTCGCGTTCAAATATAGGGACATACGGAAAGACGGACATAGCTATATCAACTTTTTTCGTCACCCTGATCAAGAATATATATACCTTATGGGGTCTGCCACGCCTCCTTCTGCCTGTTACCATATCCTGATTTCCCATTTTCAATGGGCTCAGGGTATAAAAACAATGTAAACGTAGGAACACCGGAGGACCAACAACGCTACATAGAGCGTATTAAGGAAATAAACATAAAATTTCGCCAAAGAGCGAAGTAACGCAAGTGGTCTGCAGAAATGCACATGCCATATAATAAGATCGATATCAAGTTGAAGCACTTTACAGTGCAACTTGAAAACACTAACATCTGATAGGCTATAACTAACTATGTGGTTGGAGATTTTTTTAAAATAATATGAACCACATCATCTAACAATAATCTTTCTATGTCTTTGGCGCTGAGTATCTATACTCAGCTGCAACAAAACATTCACAAATGTACTTGATAAATTTTCAATTTATTAACTGATAAGCGCTGTAAGATTTCCATTACAATACAATCGGTTATCACCTAAAATTTTAATTTTGACTTTCAAAGAGGAAATATATAGATAGATAGATATTTATATAAATAGCAATATGAGATGGTTCGGATATTCTAGTGAGCAAAGAAGAACACTGCCAACGTTGTCAACAATGTAAAAATAGTAGACCACGCTGATGATATAAAATCGCTGTTGATTCTCTTACTAATAATAGCAATAATATTAGGTTTGCGATTCTTACTTACGCTCTATACAAAGCATAATAAAACTTAAGTGGGGGAGTGGATAACATTAGCCAAAAGCAATCCAACTGTGGCTAAGTTAAATTGGGCATCCGGTATTGTTTGTGTTATGACAATTCTGATGATGCACCGACATCTTTGACTCCCTGTCCCACGATCATGAAATGCGACGCTTGCAAGGTCAGCATTTCTCACCAGCGACGCTCGGCACAGCAACGAGTTAGGGCTAGTTTATAAGTATGAAATTGTCTTTACTTTTAGATTTTAATTTGATTTCAAGCAGACGCGATCTCGCTGCTCAAATAAAGCTCAATTTATTAAATCCGATAGTTTCATTTCGGTCCGATCTATGAGATAGGAATAACTTATATAAGAGTTCTGCCGATGAGAACGTCGGCAGAGCGAGAGTATGTAGCATGTAGTATATATGTATACATGCAAATACGGTTGTGTGGAAGGCATGTATTTGGAAAGTGTTTGCAGTCTTATGCTGCAGTCCAATGCATACATAATTGGACGATCATATTACGGCGCTTACATACATATATATATAATTTGCTATGCAAACACAGCGATAGAGTGCCGCTCTGTTCGTGAGCGTAATACTCTAACCATTAGTTGGGCATATGACAACATCAAACATTGCATACACTGTAATGCAATGTGCATATGCTTATATCATATACAACATACTACACTACATGTATGACCATTTATGTGACTGTGTGCGAAACTACTCTTGCTACTAATTCCAGTTCTTATATATACTGCTGATCAATGTGAGGCGGTTCATCCGATGAGCCGCCTTACAGTCCCAAAAATAAAAAAGGAACGGACAACTTTAATAAGTCCCAATAGGACATAAAACAAAAGTACTCAAAAATAATTTGTAGTGCGAATAAGTCAGTATCCCAAAAATAAAAAGAGAACGGAAAACTTTCATAAGTCCAAAGAGGACAAATTTAATAAAACTAGTGAAATCGAAAAAAAAAAACGGACACAAGAAAATAAAAAAAAAAGTATAAAAAAACAACAACAACAGCAGCAATCAACGATGCAGGAACCAGAGAAGACAACGGGATTCCAAACAATCACGAGGAGCCACCCTTCAGAGAAGACTGGAGACTAAGATAAGTCGTAATTTTAATTTGTTTTTTTTTTTTTTACGAATAAGATAAAAAAAAAAAAAATGCTGTCAGAAAAAATTATTGCGCTTTTAAAAAAAACAACCGGAAATTGATGAATCTAGACTCATCAAAAGAGACAAGACCACCTAGCGATTAGAAGAGATAGGCAGGATACATAATGAGCTAGAGAATAATAATATGATATTGTTAAAAGTGGTAATAGACCACCCATATTTTAACAATAAGGAGTTTGAGAAAGCGGGTAAAAACTATAAAAGAGATTAAAAAAAAAAAAACAGAAATTTTGAGTAGCGGAAAACAAATCAAAGAAGAAATTAGGCAGATAGGAACGGTTACAGTTTATGAAAAGGCAGAATTTGAAAACAAGGTCGATCAAATAAGAAAATACTTAATAGAAACAAATGAGGATATTGCAAAATCAAATGTAGGGGTTTTTGAAATACGAAAAAAAAATAAAATAAATAAATAAGATTCTATTCTTATGGAATAGAATTTCGGAACATATTCAGGAGCTACAACCCAAATATGAAGCAAACAAAACGTTTGAAGAAGAGGTAATCGAACTAGAGTTCGATATTCAAAATACAATCAGCGCATTAGACGCAAAGAAAACTTCCCCAATTCAACTCACTATCAAAGAAAAGGGAGACAATCTCCCTAGACTACCGAGAATGCAAGTCCTAAAATTCGTTGGTGATGCTAAAGATTGGGACTCATTCGTTCAGCTATTTAGCGACCTTATCGACCAAAGATAGGACCTAACTTCTTCCATAACGTTTAACTACTTGAAATCCTCATTACGAGGAGAAGCAAAGAGAATGGTTGCTCACCTATTAACAGGGGCCGCAGATAACCATACCGTAGCTTGGGAGTTATTAACCAAGAGATACGAAAATAAAAGAAAAATTTTTTCGGAACAATTTAATCGAATATTAGAACTCTCACAGTTTTATTCAAAACCTCATCGAGATAAGACGTGTTACTTCTGCGTTACTGTGGTGCTCAAAGAGCAATATAAAAACTCTTAACAGTTAGATCAGACAAACAAACAAGTGCACATAGCAGAATACGAAAAAAAAAAAAAAAAAAAAAAAAAAACAACAAAAGCTAGAGACACAAAGTGCTGGGCCTGAGGCCATAAAACAACAACAATGCTTAAACCGCCCGGCAAAAACACAGCAACAAATCCAAACCACAGCAAATATCAAATTCTAAACAACCCAAAATACATTGTAATTAACAGAAAAGACAACAAATCGTTCGAAAATGTATCACCAGTTCTTATTAAAAAAACAATAGACTACACATGTGGAGGAGAAGTTGAAATATGCAAAAAAAAAAACCCGCGCCGGCACCAAAAACGCCTCACAAACAATGAAATTACTAAAAATAAAAAATATGACCGATATCCAAGTAGAAGCTACTGAACACAAGACACTACATTTTTCCAAGGGAGTAATCTACTGCAACGAATTACGAAACATAGAGGAAGCAGAAATTCTAGACGAACTTAGACCTCAAAGCGTAACCGAAGTCCGTAAGATACTAAAGAAACAAGAGCAAGGGCATGGCAGAAACGGCAGAAATCATTACATTCTCCACACACAATCTTCCAGAAGCAATAAAAATTGGATACGAAAGTGTAAGAGTTCGCCCGTACATCCCTCTACCTCTGAGATGCAGAAAATGCCTACGATTTGGCCTACCAACACCGATCTGCAAAAATCTAGAAGAAACATGCAAAAATTGCTCTCAAAGTACACACACCACTGAAAATGAAACATGCACCAACGAGAAGTACTGCCTAAATTGCAAAAATAACTCCGAAATTGACCCCAAGCACAGCCCACTTGACCGCAAATGTTCAACATTCTTGAAACAACAAGAATTAGTAGCAATCAAAACTATAGAGAAGGTTGATCACAAAACAGCTTTATCAATTTACATCGCTCGCCATAACCTGCAACCTAGCAACAGCTACGCATCAACATTGACCAAAGCTGCAACAAATCAAGACGCTTACTCAACAACACCAAAAACAAACACAGCTACAACAACATCGACACCGAATAACCATACTAAATTATCATCTGCCCAACAAACGAACACCTCAACACTACCCATAACCTACCACGACCCGTTACCAGAACACCCTAGGATCTCAAGGCCAAGCACATCGCACCAACACCATCGCAAAAAAGACATGGAAATGGACGTAGACGTCCTCGCCAACTCACAAAATCTAGCAAGCGAAAAAACAAACGACCTAAAACTAAGAATATTCCCTAAAGGAAAAACAACACCCTTTCAACAAACCTCAAATACACAAAACCCAACCTACCAAATCCAAAAACTTCAAAAAAGCAAAACACAAAGACAACAACGACAGCGACAGTATTTAACACTTAAAATAATAATGACCCCACACGCTGTAATCATTACAAAAACTGACTCACAACACCAAATTTATCTCTTTAAATATAAATAAAACCAAATGACCATTAAAATCATTCAATGGAACATAAACGGTTACACAAATAATTACAGCGAACTACCAACAATAATCAAAAAACACACACCTCTCATTTTATCCCTTCAAGAAACAAACACGGTTCACCAACACATCTTAGCACACACAATACACTAACTAATATCGACATCACCTTTAGCAGCCCAATCCTACAACTTGACAGCACATGGTACACAGAAAATGATCTCTACGGTAGCGACCACTTCCCTATCATAATTAACCTCTTTAACTCTTATCCAGCAATAGCACAACGCACATACTCCAAACCCATTTTCATCACCGACAAAGCCAATTGGAAACGATTTTCAGAACTTACAGAAGAATACTCATCACAACTAAAAACAAGCTCAAACATAAACAAAGAAACAGCCACAATACAAAAAATAATTATATCCAGTGCACACAAAACAATCCCTCAGACACACCCTATGACCAAACCACACAATGTTCCCTGGTGGAACAACAATCTACAAAAACTTAGAGACGACAAAATCAAGAAATGGCACATACTAAAAAGAAACATCTGTACCCAGAACATCATACAATTTAAACAAGCAAATGCCAAATTTAGAAGAACCCTAAAAGAAAAAAAAAACACAGCATACAAAAATTCACAACACAAATAGCACCCGACATACCTCCAAAATCAATTTGGAGTAACATCAGACGCTTCTGCGGCCTAAACCCCCAAAAACACATTCATTGCATCCTAAACCCAATAACAAATCAAAATACCACCAACAAAGCAGAAATAGCAGAACTCTTCTGCAAAAACCTCTCAAACTCATCATCTGACTCCAACTTCTCCACGACCTTTACACATACAAAACAAACATCATTGAACAACCTGCTCAACTACACAAATCCCCCCAGCAAGAGAGCTACAGAAATAGAAAAAGAAATAACACTAGTCGAATTTACCTCAGCTCTAAACACACTAAAAGGAAATACACCCGGACTAGACAGAGTAAACTACGCCATGATTAAAAATCTGGACAGAAAAAAAAAAAAATGTCGAATAATCAACCTCCAAAACTCTATACTATACAATTAATTCCCCAAGTTTACAAGAACAGCACAATAATCCCAATCTTAAAACCCAACACAGACAAAACCGCACTAAACTCCTACCGACCAATATCACTGAACTCGTGTCTATCAAAAGTCCTTGATAAAATAATAGCAAAGCGACTGTGGTGGTTTGTCTCTAACGACAAATTAATCCATATAAGTCAAACAGGATTCAAGAAGGGGAAATCTGCTATAGACAGTCTACTGTTGATAGACCATCTACTAGCAAGATCCATCTCCAGAAGAAACCATACGTCTATAATATCCCTAGACTTTGAAAAAGCTTTTGACAGAATCGGACTACATTCAATACTTGACCAACTCATGGAATGGAAAACGGGACCCAAAGTATTAAACTACATAAAAAACTTCATGACAAACAGAAAAATTACAGTACGAATAAACACCAACATCTCCCCCTTCCACCCCACACACAACGGCATTCCCCAGGGCTCGCCACTCTCAGTGATCCTTTTTGTCATAGCATACAACAAACTCGCTGAAAAGCTTACCCTACACCCAAATATCAACCTAAGCGCCTACGCAGACGACTTTAACATACTACTTAAACTAAAAAATAGGAAAAACATCAATATAAACCTAAACCCAATCTTTAGAACCATAGTCAACGGGGCCGAATACTCAGGCGCCAAGCTTTCCACCAGCAAATGCAAGCACATGCACGTCTGCAGAAAGCACAACTGCAAATGCTTATTATCAACAGAAAGCATACATATCCAGAACGTCACATCACTAAAAATACTAGGACTTTACTTTAACAACAAATACAGATGGAACAACAACACGGAACATCTCACATACTCTCTTCACCAAACAACTAATATAATAAAATGTCTCGCAAGTCCTAAATTCAACTGTAACACATCCACACTTATCAATGTCACAAAAGCAATACTCAACTCCAAAGCAGACTACGGCTTACCCATCTATGGACACTGCCCGAAATCTACCTTGCGATCTATCAAATCAAAAATTAATACAGGCCTCAGAATCGCCCTCGGGGCATTCAAAACCACACCCGCCCAAAACATCCTATACGAAGCCAGAGTCCCCCCATTAGAAGACAGACGCGATCTACTAACAGCAACCCTCGTGAAACCCCTGGTTACAGCAAAAAATTCCCCACTACACAAAATACTAAAAACATACCGACCTCCTAAACGCTCAAAATACAATTCAACAATAGACCGAATAATAAAACGTAGCAAAAACCACAACCTACCCTTCCAGCCCGCAAAACTACTTACTCTGACTACCACTCCATGGAACTCAAGCCAAATCATCACAGACACGACACTAAGATACTTTAATAAAAAAAACACATGCCCACAAACATACAGAGCCGAATTCATTCGAATTAAGACCACAGACAACCCTAAATACACATACATCTATACAGATGGACCTCAAAACAACACTACCACTACCTTTGCTATCACAAGCGAAGCTGATACCATCAAATCATATCTCCTACCCCACTACTCCTCAGTATTTTCCGCAGAGCTCATCGCAATAGTAGAAGCCCTAGAAACTCTAAAAAACAAAAGAGGCAATTTCTGCATATGTACCGACTCACTCCCTGCAATAGACGCAATTAACAACCCAAACAACAATGAACATTATCCCTCATACGCTCGCAATGTTATTAACAAAAACTTCCCCAAATTCAAACTACTCTGGGTGCCCGGGCATGTAGGAATAGTAGGGAACGAACTAGCAGATACCGCTGCCAAAAATGCAGCGAATCAGCCTCTAATAACAAAGGAAAACCTTAACATACAAGACATACAAAAATACTTAAAAAACATCTACCTCACAAAACTACAATCCAACATATCCGAAACATCAACCTGGTACCAAACAAACAACCCACACAAAGTTAACAATTACCATATTTTTAAAAGAAACTTACTACACCTCTCGAGAAAAGACCAAATAATAATAACTAGACTGAGACTCGGACACTCCAAAATTACCCACAAACACTACATAGATAAATCTCCCGGTGTATGCCCGCTTTGCAACGACACCATAACACTCGAGC
The DNA here is from genome assembly GCA_030914345.1 of Drosophila koepferae. NCBI lineage: Eukaryota > Metazoa > Arthropoda > Insecta > Diptera > Drosophilidae > Drosophila > Drosophila koepferae. The sequence goes on along the minus strand of JAUESR010000182.1, from coordinate 86,002 downwards.
ACATCCTCACCAACTGCAGTACACTAAAACCTCAAAGAGAAGCAATTTTCAATAACACCAACCCCCTCCAATGCTTAGCAAACACCACTCCTTCAAACGCATCAAACATCCTGAAATACTTAAAATTAACAAACCTATACCACCACATATATATATAAAAAAAAAAAAAATAAATAAATAAATAAATAAATAAATAAATAAAAAAAATTTACAAAAATGCACTCATAAATACAACTCTAGAGCTGAAGGCCCCTGCCGCCGAAGCCATAGTACTAAGCTATCCTTTAATTTTATTATTAATAAGTTAGCTCTTAAATAAATAAATAAATTAGAGCTCTCAAATTTAGATATTGACTCATCCAAAGTATCAACAACTTCATACACACAATCAATGAGTCAATACACATATTAACAAGTAAGAAAGCTCTAGTCGAGACTGCTCGACTACGAAATCCCCTGAGCCCTTCTTCGAACGAATCATATTCCTAGAATGCCTCGTTTCGATTCTCCGCGCGTAAGAAACTATACATGCAAAAACACGAGCACACACACACGCTGATCTATGCTTGTACGCCTGAGTGTGTGTAAGCATTGCAAGCGTCTTGCTGTCTCGCTGCTTTTGTTGCTGCGTCACATGGGTTTTGTTGCAAAAACTTTGATGATTTATAATTCTGTTTCCAGACGGACAATCGTATTGATCTCTTCAGATTATGATTATGATATTCATATCTATATGCTAAACCGAACTGCATGTCTCTAGTATTTGAAATGCATTTTTTTCACATTTGGGGGTGGTGGGGCGAAGTGGGGACCGGAATCCAAAATCTGACAAAAACCGAAATTGTATTAAATTAGTATCTATATATATGCAGAAGACTTGGAGACTCTAACTCTAAAAATGAATTAGCTAGAATTTGATAGCTGGTTCCCGATAAATTCATTTATCGATAACTTTGCAAATATACAAGTTATCGAATTTCTGAAACAAACTTGTACTGCGCGTGCAATATACGGACCTAACACAAAAAGAATGAACTCTCTAGCTTTTGTATCTTCGGAAATCGACGCGTTCAAACATACGGACAGACGGACGGGCGGACAGACGGACAGACGGACGGACAGACAGACGGACATGGCTATATCAACTTTTCTCGTCACCCTGATCAAGAATATATATACTTTATGGGGTCTGCCACGCCTCCTTCTGCCTGTTACATACTTTTAACAAAACCATTATACCCTGATTTCCCATTTTCAATGGGCTCAGGGTATAAAAATAAAGCCCAACTCTCAAACGAAGTGGACAAAATGTTTGCACATTTAATACTAAGAAAATTTGGTAAAGAGGCTCTTCAATTATACGGATGCCAAATAAAAAAGACAAAGGACATACAGTAGCTGACTGACGTAAAGGACTTTTTAGAACAGAGGTATTACTCGCATCAATGTGCAATATTGTCCGATATGCAAAGCAGAAGGCCACAGTGCCACGCAATGCACAAAATTTAAAGCAATGAATTCTAGTGAAAGGCTAGACATTGCTAAAAAGGCATACTTCTGTTTAAAACACTCAAACACAAATCGGTGTAAAAGTGTTATGTTACTTTTGCTTTTGCAACAGAGATCATCACACAATGCTACATTTAAATATAAATAAAGGTAAATACAATAATGACAAATGAAAAAGCCTTATTAGCCACTGCCATAATCAAAGTAAAAACAAGCAAGGAGAACTATATTGATTTAAGAGCATTGATATCTATCTAGCGGGTCTCAAAAATCGATTATATCTGAGGAGGCCGCACAGTTGTTGAATTTACCCCGAATGAGAAATGACACAGAAATAAGTAGAATATCAGCAGAAAACACTTGTAGGTCTAACTACAACGTAAAGCTAGATATAAAAACAACAGAATCAAAAAAAAGATCAACTGAAGGTTGAGGCCATCATAGTATCAAAATTAATGAAAGCCCTCCCAGTAGATAAAGTATATGTAGATACAGCTAAATGGCACAGTTACAGTTTAGCAGTCGGGCAGAATACAAAATTTGGATGGATTATATAGGGTTGTACAAAATCTAGAGGAAAATCAACAATAGTAGCAACAAGTATAGCAATAGAAGATCTAAATCGGTTCTGGGAATTAGAAACCGAAGATTATGAAAATGACGAGGAAACTGAATTTTGTGAAAATAATTTTTTGAGTACAACAAAAAAAGATGAAATGCGACGATATATCGTAACAATTCCATTCAAAAAAGAAAATGAATTAGGAGAATCTAAGCCACAAGCAATAGCTCGATTTCTTAGCTTAGAATAAAAAATTACTAAATAATGAAAAATTAAAAACAGACTATACGAATTAAATGAATGAATATCAAAATTTAAGATATATGATTCCTACAAATAAAGAAGTAAAATATTATTTGCCACATCATGCAGTGTTAAGGGACAGTAGTCTAACAACGAAACTTAGAGTAGTCTTTGACGCATCTACAAAAATAACAAATAAGGGTTCAAAAAGATATTTTTGACATTATATTAAAATGGCGACGCTGGGAATATGTAGTGTCAGCAGACATTGAGAAAATGTATAGGCAAGTCAAAATTGCAGAAGATAACCAAGAAGTTCAGTATATTGTTTGGAGAGATTCTCCAAATAAAAAATTCAAAAACTTTAAACTTACAACCATCACTTATGGTACTGCATCAGCTCCTTTCCTAGCAACAAGAGTTCTTTTAGATATAGCCAACAATTGTAATAACGCATCAATCAAAGAAATAATGAAAACAGATTTTTATATGGACGATTTAATGACAGTTACAGAATCAATAGGAAACTGTAAAGAAATTGTAGAACAGGTTTCCAACGCACTAGCAAAAGCAGGATTCAATCTAAAAAAGTGGATTTCAAACAAGTCAATAATTGAAGAAATTGACAAAAGTGAGGAAAATAAAGTGTCCTACAATAAGGGGTCTGCCTGGTCCGTCAATTGGTCCAGGATAAAATGCAACTTTCGGCCTCTTCAGAATAATTAATCTTTAGGAACCAGTGTTTCAATTCATACTGCTTTATTGTCTAACAGCAAGCGCAGCTTGCACATTAGAGAGCGCATCTAAGTGCGAGGAGGGAGAGCGAAACTCCTATGCTCGCTCTTACAGCAATCTCAATTGCTCTGCACACTGGTTACAATCTTGATTCTTAGAATTCAATATTATATCTATACAGTTTTCAAAATACAAAAAGGCATGTCTTCAAATGCTTTAACATCGGCCGCGTTGAAAAGCCGTAGGGCTTCAATACAATATTCATTTTTCAGGTTAACTTATCAATTAAATGGAAGCGGGGCAATGCGATGGATTGCCCTCTTGTAGGTGCCGGATTTGGCGTTTATGATGACCCCTCGCACCCTACCATCTCCGCCGGCTATGGCTTCGGTCACCACGCCTAGCATCCATTGTTGAGGAGGAGCGTTGTCCTCTCCCACGAGGACGACTGTTCCGACCTCCACGTTTTGCCTCTCCTTGGTCCACTTCGACTTTTGCTTGAGGCTCAGCAGGTAGTCCCTTGACCAGTCTATCCAAAATCGAAGTTTGATGCTTGATATCAGCTGCCATCTTTTTAAGCATGTCAGCTTGACATCGTCGACTGGCTCTGTTGACGCGAGTGGCAGCGGCGCGAGCGTTGTCCCTATTAGGAAGTGCGCTGGCGTGAGCACTTCGCCGTCGTTGGGGTTGTTGCTGGGAGCGACCATTGGCCGCGAATTGAGCACGGCGTCGACCTCGACCAGCACAGTGGTCAACTCGTCCTGCCGTAAGACTGCGCTGCCCATTGCCTTGAGTAGCATCCCCTTGGCAGACTTCACTGTAGCTTCCCAGAGACCGCCGAAATGCGGCGCTCGAGGAGGAATGAAAACAAATTCCATTCCCCGATCCGCAGCAAACGTTTCCATGTCCGCTGTGTTGGCATGGAACGTGCCCATGAGGTCCAGAGTGCGTGCAGCACCCACGAAATTGGTGGCCTTGTCGCAGTACAGCTTCCGTACAAGGCCACGTCGATCAATGAACCTGGATAAACACTTCAAAAATGAATTAGTTGTTAAATCGGTTACTAATTCGAGATGCACAGCCTTCGAGGTAAAATAACCAAACGCGGCAATATACATTTTAACTGGCGATTTGCCACGAATTCCTAATGAAACCAGTATTGGACCACAAAAGTCCATTCCGCTGATCTCAAATGGTCTATTTCCATGTAAGCGGTCAGCAGGAAGATTACCCATTATTTGGGATAGAAGTTTCGGCTTATAGCGAAAGCAATGTACGCACTTTCGAACTACTGCACTGCAAGCTTCTCGAGCATTGACCAGCCAGATCTGCTGACGAAGCAGACCCATTGTTACCAGTGGATTGGCGTGGCAATGAGAGCGATGCAAGTGCTTCAAATAAAGCGTTACGAATCTACATTTTTTTTGGTTTGCCTTCAATAAACGACCTCCTACTCGTAGCAACCTCAACACAGATTTGGCAATCAACAGCCTGGTAGTGATACCCTCATCTGTTTGCATTCTTACGTATAAACAACAACCGTAAGCTCTCGTTGAGGCGTCGGCAAATCCATGGATTTGGAATCCTTTCGACTTGAGTGTGCCAACGTAACGAGGTATTTATTTATTTATTTAAAAAATATTGACAAAACGAGAGTCAAAATAGCCTATAAAAAATACAATTATTACAATAGAATCACCAACCCGATGGGGGTGTTTTATTTGCCAGTCCGGCCAGCTATGCCCCAATTCACAGCCAAATATGGTCAGTGATAACTATTGAAACTATGCAAAGAAAGTGTTAAATGAAAAATATTACATATAGATTATAAGAGACTAAATATAATTAATATAAATTACAATTTAATAATTCTTAAAATTAAAAATTAAAATTAAAATTAAAATAAATAAAATAAAAGTAGGTAAAGAAACAAGGAAGATATTAACAATATTGAAAGAAAAATTAAAAGAAGAGCTATAATATAGAATATTTAATAGGATTGAGAAATCACTGCAAGCAACAATAGCAACATAATGTAGCTTATGCCTGTGCATTGCGAGTGATTTCCCTAAGGTGTGCTAAAAGCAACGATTTAATTTTAGGAAGAGAGAGCTCTAAGGAAAATACGTGATAATATTTATTAAAATTAACACACAGAACATGAAACGCACTATGCAAAGAATAATCCGTAGTGCATATAGGTAAATGAAGCGGACGATAATGTCTAGTTGTTCGGGACGGAACCGAGAAATTAAGACGCATCAACAAAAAGGACGAATCAATATTACCGTTAATTACTTTGTGCAAAAAATCAATTCCTAAAATTGTTCTGCGATTCATTAACGATGGAAGATCAATGAGTTGAAGCCTACTATGGTAGGACGGTAATCGTATATTACTGTTCCAATTTAGATCCCTTAAGGCAAAAAGTAGAAACTGTTTTTGGACCGATTCAATGCGATCCTGATACAGTTTATGTTGCGGAGACCAAATAACAGAACAATACTCCAAGATAGGGCGAACAAGTGAAATATATAAGTGCTTGGTAACAAAAGGATCATTAAATTCCTTAGACCAACGTTTAATAAAACCAAGAACACATTTTGCTTCATTTGTGATGGCAGAAATGTGTTGGTTAAAATTAAGTTTAGTGTCAAAGAGAACGCCAAGGTCTTTGACAGTGAAGATACGTTGTAAGGATATATTATTTATTTTATAGTCGAGCAAGTGGGGAACAGTACGACAGAAGGTCATTGTCATACATTTGGAACAATTTAAATGTAATTGATTAGCCTCACACCAACCTTGAAATGCATAAAGGTCATCTTGAAGATGTACATGCTCAATTGAGTTAGAATATGAAAAGCACAGTTTTACATCATCTGCATACATAAGTATATTTGCATGAGAAATACAACTAGGAAGGTCATTAATAAAAAGGGAAAAGAGTAATGGTCCTAAATGACTACCCTGGGGAACACCTGACGTAACAAAGATCAGTTTTGAAATTGAATTTCTCAGCAAAACTCTCTGAGTTCTGCCCTTTAAGTAGGATGATACCCACAATAAAAGTTTAGGGGAAAATCCTAAGCGATCCAGCTTTAAAATAAGCAAATGGTGGTGAACTGAGTCAAATGCTTTACTGAAGTCCGTATAAATAACATCAGTTTGCATTCTTTTCGAAAAACTATCATTAACTAGGGAAGTGAATTCTAATAAATTCGTAGTGGTTGATCGATTTTGAAAAAACCCATGCTGCGATGGATGAATAATTGATTTACAAAAGTGTTGCAATGACGATGTTATTATTTTTTCAAATAACTTCGGAATTACAGAAAGTTTCGCAATGCCTCTATAATTGGAAATATCAGATTTTCCGCCTTTTTTATGTAACGGAATAATAAAAGATTCTTTCCAACATGAAGGAAAAACCGAAGTATCCAAGGATAAGTTAAACAACTTTAGTAATGGTGACAAAGAGAAGCACTACACTCTTTAATCACACAACTTGGAATATTATCAGCTCCTGGAGAAAAGGATGATTTCAATGTCCTAATAGCTGCAGCCAATGAATCTACAGACACCCTTGGAACATCAATTGAGAAAGTTTCAGAGAAGGAAAATGGGTATGAATTATTGAAGCAGTCAACGGAAGAATAAGTTGATTGGAAGAATTTTGCAAATAGATCAGAAGAGACCTGATCTTCACAAGATTTTTCCGTACCAAAGCAAAATGAGGTTGGCAAACCAGAAGATTTACGCTTCGAATTTACAAAAGTGTAAAATTGCTTAGGATCACTAGTAAATTGGCGCTTAACGCGAATAAGATAATTCTCATAACAGCGAGAATTTAAGAGATTAAAATTTGACTTGGCTATAGAATATTTCACCCAGTCAACAGCCAAACAAGACCTTTTATATTTCTTAAAATACCTTGATTTAATATTTCTTAAATTTAAAAGAGTCTTTGAAAACCAGGGCGGCTTATTCGATACCGGCGAAATACTACATAGTGGTACACATACATCGAGAATAGTGTCTAAAGTTGAGTAAAAAAGTAATACTGCCTCATTAACATCAACCGACTCATATAAATGGGACCAGTCAGCTGAACTAATCAGTTCGTTTAGCAAAACAAAATCACATTTACGATAGCATCGTCTTCGATTTGAAGGTAATTGTGATACAGTTGAGGGATAATTAATAGACAATGAAATCTCTAAAGTTGGATGATAACTATCCTCAGGTAAACAAAAAGGGGTTGATCTCAATACATTTATGATGGAATCATCATTTATGAATACAAGATCAAGCAACCGATTCAGATGATTGGAAATAGAGTTCATTTGAAACAAAGAAAGGTTAAACAATTCATCAAGAAGATAGTGATCAATTGTCGGAATAAGGTAATTTACATTACCAGAAAGGACCAAGAAGTGTTTGGAATATTAAAGTCGCCTAACACAAGAAACAAATCATTATCATTGGCATGTCCATAAATTTCTTTGATACAAGTTATGTGTTGGGCATAAACTTGTATATCAGAAGAAGGTGGGATATATGAGCATGTTATAAATAATGAACACGATGGGAGAGTAATTTTAACACATATAATCTCCACATCATGAAGAAAAGAAAATGAGAACTGTTCAGAGAGGATACTGGACTTAACAGCAATAAAAACTCCACCTCCTCTACGATTTAAGCGATCAAGTCTATAAATAATGAAATTACTTGACATAATTTCACTATTATGAACACTCTGAGTTAACCACGTTTCAGTTAAAACAATGATGTCATATACCAAACTGAAACTATTCAAAAATATAGTATTAAGCTTGGAGTTTATGCCCCGTACATTTTGATATATCAGGGACATCCGAGGAGATAATTGATTATTTATTAGTTTTTTGGATCAATTTTCGTTGAAGATTGAACCGAAGGAGTTTTAAGCGAGACAGGTGCTGATCTGTTCTGATTCTTCGGTTTAAATTCATGTACAACTATATGTGGTGGCCAAAATTTAGTGTCACATATAGTTGAAAAATATTCAACCGGTACATTTATCTTAAACGAAGAAATTTCACGGGGAGTCGAAAAATTAAACTTCGTTATAGAAACATTCGTAGAAACTTTAGAAGAAATAAATGCAGATATTGCTTCACATGTTGTGTCCGACGAAAGCCTAGACAAAAAAACTTGCTTTCGAGGAGCGACAACACATAAAGTTGGGACAGTATTTGAAGAATTAGTTGATGTATTGGTATTCTCTGTTTGAACAACAATTGGAGGTGAAACCAATTTTTGATCAGGGACAAGAGATTCAATAGCAACTTCATCCGATACGGATGTAGCCACAGGGCAGGGCGATGGAACACGAAGCGATTTAGGAGATGAAGACAAAACAGAGACACAAGGTGACGGAGGGGCAAGGGAGTTGGGGGATAATGTTAGTACAGGAGGAGGTACTAACAACGAGGAAATCTCAGATTGAGATTGAGAGCTGTCAAAATTATACTTGTTCAATATTTCTTCAGCAGCTAACAAGTCACTTGATAATTGCTTAGAAACATTGCTCAATTTATAAAATTGAACCCTCACCGCATTATACATCTTGGAAAAGTCAAATTGTTTTTCCAAGCAAGTTGGACAAGACCAGCGTATGCCACCAATACCTATTTTGGCAGTGGACATGATCTTGTCATAATCACGCCCAGTAAGACCTGCACACTTAGTATGCATCATATTTTCGCACAACCAGCAATTTACAAATTGCGCTTGTGCAGCATCACTTGCCAGCCTGAATGTGCATGATTTTTTGCAACAACTCATATTGGCAACTGGGACGAAATGCAAATGTGCAGAAAAAAAACGGAAAATAAAAAAAAACAGAGAGAATGTTAATATATTGAGAGAGCAAGTGCAACGACAAAAACAGCCGTTAGAGAGCAAGTACACAGAGAGAGTAAACTTGCACAGCACGAAATTAAGAGAGGGAAAAAACAACAATAGTAAGCAAGATCAGAATTACAAGCACTCACACTAACAAACGTTTTGAGAGTAATGTAGGGAGAGCGCCAAAAGAGAATAGAAGCACTAAAGCAAAATGCAAAATAATGCTAGTAAAACAAGACAACAGCTGCACCAAGCTTCAAAGTTAAAAAGCAATTTACCAAATGCACAATATATCACGGATCAAACCTTGCACAGGAATATGACAACACTTGCAATAATTAACACCACAATTGTGTGAAACTTTAATAAAATCAATTTAATAAGACAAAATACAATGATTCTAAATTTGAGAAGCAGGTAGTTATTGCCTCAAATTCTTGTCTCATTTGGCAGGTCATCCCACCCAAGTTTGTGCAACCACATTTCTTGTAGAAGGACCTTCGCACGAGTTACGATCGGACTTAACAAACCAAAGGGGTCGTATAATCGTGCCACAAACGACAGAACGGACCGTTTGGTTAGTTGTACCTCTGTTAAGCAGTTCATGTCATCCATAGGATTCCAAATTAATCCTAATGTTTTTGTGTCCTCTTGATGACTAATGATAATATCATTTCTTGCTGGTTGTGCTGCGAGTTGCTTACTATTGGACGACCATTTTGTGAGAGGAAATCCAAATGCTCGAAGAATTACTATCAAGTCTCGATGCAACAAACATAATTCCTCAATGCTATCTGCTCCTGCTAACAAGTCATCAACATAAAAATCTTGGGCTAACGATCTTGCAGCCGCTGGATGCGTGGAAGCATGCAAGTCGCTTAGATGTTATAAATATCGTGTTGCGAAATAGCAAAAGCAACATGTTGCGAAATAGCAAAAGCAACATTAAGAATAGAACATGAAACAAATAGATGAAATGTAACGGGACTAGCCGAACATCATCATAGTGTACACACACTATATTTCATCTGCTTTATGTCTCCTCAATTCAGTTCACTTTAAGCGACGAGAGCGTACAGACGAAAAGAATTAATTAAAGAACTTAAATATAAATACATAAAACCGCCGTCTTATTATTTGTAATATAATATTATATATAATATAATATTATTGACTGCCTGCTATATAATTTCAATAGGTTATGGGCCCAGGCATCGGCAAATAATAAAATGTATCGGTTTTATTAAATGTGTTTATATATATATATATATATATATATATATATATATATATAAGTTAAGCGCACACACACTACGTGAGTAGTGATTATGTGCACTGAGTTATATTCCCACGTAGACAAATACACTTGGATTCCATGGAACGATATATTTAATATAACTTTGTATGATTTGGAATAATAGGTCTAAACTATGTCACATCCGAATATAAACTGAATAGAAACAGCTCCGTACGTTGTATTCTCCTCTCATGTCTGATAGTAGAATCCAGCCTACTACGTATCCTTAACTCCTTCCCGTTGAAAAATCTGCGTCCCGCAGATCAGGGTGCATTTGCTCAGATAGCGAACATCTTGAAAATAGTCGTCAAGATTCCCTAATTGGATGCAATATTTATCGTGGCGGCGTCATGATTAACCTGTTGCGGAATTCGAAGACTGTCTTCTGAGGTAGGAAAAAAATGCTTTATGCACCGTCAGTCAGGTCGTCACTCTGACTGGTGTGTCGGACTGCGTGACTGCCTACCGACTAAAAAAAACCTCCTCTTCTAGGGTTCCAAATCCACCATCCAACCAGGATCTTCAAGGTGGAGACCCATCGTGTGCTCTAAATGAGCGTTGCTCTCCATGTGTACCTCCTCCGCCGCAGAACACCCTTGGCGAAGTCACAAACTCAGATAGGGAGAGCATTTGTTCAGATAGTGAGAGCCTCTTGAAAGTAAACCGTCATCGAGATTCCGGACCTCTGTCTTGTCCAATGTTTATAATGGCTACGTCTACGTATGTCCAAGAACATGTATTCTTCTCCAATTTTGTCGAATTACTTGTCGATAGCCAACGATCTTCTAATCAATGTGGGGCGTCACATTACGGCTCTCCTCCACCACGTCCCCACCAAATCTGTTCCTGTCTCCACCCTTTATTTGACCATCTCCAATAAACACCACATCTCCTTCCTTGTAGTCGACAGGTGTGGTCCTTGTCTAACAAACTAAATTTTGAACAGCCAGATATCGTGTGATTCGATGTCAAGGCCTTCATTCTTTTTCATTCAGAGCATAAAAAAAAGAAAATTCAATTAGTTTTAGCTTGATTATCGTCTTAAGGCAGCTACTCGTCACATTTCTTCCTGTGGAGATAAAGATTAGTAAACGTTTTCACAGAGTTGTAATGTGTACAAAATTTTGAATATAAATTGTGATTTTAATAATTCTTATGATTTTGACCATTATTATTATTATTTTATTATTATTACTCTTATTAAATTATTATTTTTTTATAAACTTATTGTTCGACTTATTTAGTTATATGTTCGTTTCCGATTCTTCGGTAAACGATTTTATTTGTTTATATGGCTAGGGAAGCCCCCAGGCTCCTTTTTGGTAAAAGACCTACTAAGGTGAGGGTTGTTCCACAGTCATCTGGGCAGACTCATTTGGGCAATTCTTTTTCTTTTGTTTATCTTTATATTATTTAGTTATATATTGCACAACTGAACCAAAACGACAACCAATGCCTAGGTTGGGAAGTCCTTATTTAGCCTCTTTAGTTCTAGAAGAACCTACTAGGGTAAGGATGATTCCACGATCGAATGGGGCAGTCTAACGCAATTCGTTTTATATTGTTTATATTACATATTTTATGTTTCTTTTGGTTTATTTATTGCACGTCCTATCCAGACAACCGCCTCAATTTTGTTATATGACCACCCGCAATTAATTGCTGCGGTGGTTTTTATTATTTTATAATTAAACTTACGGCACCCATCATTCGACACAGTAGAAGACGCTTTTTTATTTTATAAATTGTTATAATGATTGTCTGACGGTAAGGATTTGAACCTCGATACGTGCATACGCTCAAGGATCGCTTGACGTAATACAGAGGTATCACCATTTTACCTGCTAACTTCTTTTATGTTATTTTATAATATTTGTGACAACACTTGCCAACAAATTTCTTTTTGGTTATAGAATTGACTTACGGTAAGGATTTGAACCGAGATACGTGCATATGCTCAAGGAACGCTTGACATGATACAGAGGTACCACCATTTTACCCGCAATTATGTTATTATTTATCAGTTATGTTTTGTTATCGTGGCAAGGCTTTGAACCCCGATACCCTGCAAATCACAGAAGTACCACCGTTTAGCCAACAATTGTTCATCGCAAGAATGAACAATTTATTTGTTATGGTTTTTTATTGAATTATCACTTATTTAGTTATTTTTGCGCCATATTTTACTTTCAATACTGTGAAGAATGTGGGTCCCTGCTCGGGCGCCAGTTAAGCGCACACACACTACGTGAGTAGTGATTATGTGCACTGAGTTATATTCCCACGTAGACAAATACACTTGGATTCCATGGAACGATATATTTAATATAACTTTGTATGATTTGGAATAATAGGTCTAAACTATGTCACATCCGAATATAAACTGAATAGAAACAGCTCCGTACGTTGTATTCTCCTCTCATGTCTGATAGTAGAATCCAGCCTACTACGTATCCTTAACTTATATATATATATATATATATATATATATATATATATATATATATATATATATATATATATATATATAAACACATTTAATACATATATATATATATATATATATATATATATATATATATATATGTAAAGAGTTTCTTGACAGTGTCAAATATGAGTAATCTAAGTTTTTGTTGTTTTTTAAGTTCCACCCTTTTTGTTTTGGTTTCTGTTTTTTATAATTTGATTTAAAAATACCCATTAAACAGTTAACCATTAAAAAAAATTAGTTAAATTAAACAAAAACTCTTTATTTTTGTCCATAAAGTCAAAAAATTGAGATTTTTTCCACTGTGATGTATATATATATATACAGTGGCTCACAGCTTATTTCGTGCAGCGGTATAGTAAAACTTTAAAGACGTATTGCCGCTAAACCAGTAAAGATATGCCAAATTTAAATGAGGTCTTATTTATTAGTCATTCATTATATAGTAAAGCACTTCATTATTTTTCTATTCTAAGAAATAACATTTAAAACTAAAGAAAATTGAAAAAACTGGCTTTTTCTATGTCACAGCTTATTTCGTGCACTGCACTTAACACTCAAAATTATCAATTCTTAAATTATTATTTTGTATGATATACTTTATGTTTAATAACCTCTTACAAACGTGATTCCATCGAGTTTACCAATTTTTGGGTGGCCATTTTCAGGTCATTTTTATTAGATATTGACCTTTTCCGGATGCCCATGTCCAATATTGCCCACAAATTTACAATAACGTTTATGTCGGGGACCTGGGCTTGATGACGCGCAGTGTATATAAAGAAAAAAATTGGTAAGCAGAAAATAAGTCTCCGTACAGCACATAACGGAACTTGTCGAATTTCACCATCAAACACCAAGCGTCGAAAACGAGCGAGGAGGAGATCAAAGCAAACAGCAAATTTTGAGTGAAACGTGGTCTTGAGTGAAAAAAGATATTGAGGGAAAGTTAGTTTTTGAGCAAACTTAGAAAAGTTGAGTTTAGTTGCGTATATGGAAAAGTAAAAAGGAATATAAAACCGTTCGACGGTGAAAAATATTCAATTTGGAAGTTTCTGATTAGAGCGCTTCTTGAAGAAAAAGATCTTTTGAGTGTTTTGAATGTGGAAAAGAAAAAAATGACAGAAGAGTTAAAGAAGGCTGATAGGCGTGCTAAAAATATAATTATTGAATTTCTAGGTGACTCGTTTTTGGCTTTTGCTAACGCTGAGAAGAGTGCAAAAGAAATTTTTGAAATCTTAGATTCAGTATATGAGAGAAAAAGTTTGGTATCACAACTTTCATTAAGAACACAGTTGTTAGCATTAAAATTAAAAGGAGATTCGTCACATGTTAATCATTTCTATATATTTGATGATTTAATTACTGAGCTTATTGCATCAGGAGCTATAATTGATGAAATGGATAAAATTTCTCATCTACTTTTGACTCTTCCATCTAGCATTGATGGAGTCATCACAGCCATTGAGACATTGTCAGAGAGTAATCTAACTTTAGGTTTTGTTAAAACACGTCTCCTTGACCATGAAATTAAATTGAAATCCATGAGTAAAGATACAAGTATCAAAGTTTTGCAAGCTTTGAATTATAAAGAAAATAGAGAAAATAAAAAGTTTTCTTTCAAACATAAAGTTAGTTTAAAAAAAAAATAAAATGAAGCAGAGGCAAAAGTGCTTTTATTGTGGAAAGCCCGGTCATTTGAAAAAAGATTGCTTTATTTTCAAAATATCAAATGTCGCCACTAATGTCAATGAAAATAAGCAAGCGCAGGTAGCAACAGCTGAAGCAGATAGTGGATTTGCCTTTATGATAAGACAAGTAGCAAATGTATTGAATAGTAGTGAGGTTTCATTCATATTAGACTCAGGAGCTTCATTCACATCATAAAAGATAAGGAATTGTTTTCTGACCATGTTATCTTGGAGAATCCTGCAAAAATAGCCATTGCCAAATGTGGAGAATGCATCTATGCAACAGCTAAAGGAGTTGTTCAATCGAGAAGCCAGAGCACTAACATAACATTGGAGGACGTGCTATTTTGCTAGGATGTGCCACATAATCTCTTGTCATTTCAGAAAATGCAATTAGCTGGAATGACAGTGGAATTTAATTCTGAAGGTGTGAAGGTCACTAAAAATGGTCAAATGGTATTTGCTGAAGCATTTGTAAAATTTAAATTGAATAATACAGCTTATTCATGTAATTCGAATATAACCAAAAATGCAGAGTATCGCAGAGTATGCGAAGATTGAGATTTGAAAAATTCAAAAATAAAGATCATATTAATAGGTCATTGTTTGTAGTACACTCAGATATTTGTGGTCCGATAACTCCCTGTACAATTGATAATAAAAACTATTATGTAGTTTTTATTGATCAATATACCCATTACTGTGTGACATATTTAATAACATACAAATCAAATTTGTTTTCAGTTTATAACGATTAGTTATAACGATTGCCAAAGCAGAAGCCCATTTTAATTTGAAAGTGGTAAATTTGTACATTGACAATGGACGTGAATATTTGTCTAACGAAATGCGTGAATATTGTTCAGAAAAAGGTATCAGCTATCATTTGACAGTGCCTCACACTCCACAATTAAACGGTGTTCCTGAACGAATGATCAGAACTAGCACAGAAAAGGCTCGCTCTATGGTTAATGGAGCTAAACTCCCGAAAAGTTTCTGGGGAGAAGCAGTTTTAACTGCAACTTATCTAATTAATAGATGTCCAACAAGAGCTTTAAAAGATTTTACGAAAATGCCTTATGAAATTTGGCATAATAAAAAACCAGTTTTGAAATATCTGAAGATATTTGGATCAACAGTATACCTACGTAACAAAATCAGAAAACGAAAGTTCGATGAAAAATCGACAAAAGGTATACTTGTTGGATATGAACCGAATGGGTTTAAATTGTGGAATGTGGAAGCAAGAAAGTTTATGACAGCTAGAGATGTTGTGGTGGATGAAACAAATATGTTTCATTCAAGGTCTGTAGAAGATTGTGTTGTACAATCTGAAGACTCAGTGTTCTAAAATGAAAACTGAGGTGTGATAACTCTTGTTTGGAAAATGAGAATGAAAAACAAGAAGTTGATTTTCAGAATGTAAGTTCTGAAAATCTAGAGTCTTGCTTTCCATTGGATGAAATGGAAAATATGGAAACTGTTGATGACAATTCCAAAACTGTTGAACACAAATCTGGAGAATACCGATCCAGTGGAAATTACTGGTGAGAACAATGAAATTCGACGCAGTGAAAGATGAAAAGATAAACCTAAATGTTCATATAGATTAATGAAAAAATGTTTAATGAATTCCTATACATATTTTAGCAATATTCCAAATTGCTTTGTGAAATTAAGAGTAGAGATGACAAAATTTATTGGGAAAAAGCAGTACAGGATGAACTAGATTCGCATTCTGAAAACAATACATGGCTTTTGGTAAAAAGGCCTAGTAATAAAAATATAATTGATTGCAAATGGGGTTTTTAGCATTAAACAGGATGAATTTGGAAACCTAGTCAGATAAAAAGCCAGACTTGTAGCTTGTGGTTTCACTCAAGAATATTCGAAAATGTCTTAAATGAAATTGGTTTTGTAAATCTTGGAGTTGACCGATGTATATTAACATTTATGTACTTTTGTATGTGGATGATGTTGTCATCGTGACAAAGAATATTGAAACAATGTCTAAGTTTAAATCTTATTTAATGAATAAATTTAAAATGAGTACCATGAAACAAAAATCAGTTGCTGCCTCATCTACTGAAGCAGAATACATGGCTCTATTTGAAAGCGTTAGAGTAGCTTTATGGTTAAAATCCTTAATAAAAGAAATAAGGATTGATTTAAATGAACCAATTAGTATATTTGAAGACAACCAAGTTTGTATAAGCATAGCAAATAACCCAACATGCCACAAGAGAACTAAGCATATGGATATAAAATATCACTTCACTCGTGAGCAAAAAAAAGTAATTTAATTTTGATTTATTTAATGTTACTTTTGAGGAGGAGTGTTGCGAAATAGCAAAAGCAACATGTTGCGAAATAGCAAAAGCAACATTAAGAACAGAACATGAAGCAAATAGATGAAATGTAACAGGACTAGCCGAACATCATCATAGTGTACACACACTATATTTTATCTGCTTTATGTCTCCTCAGTTCAGTTCACTTTAAGCGACGAGAGCGTACATACGAAAAGAATTCATTAAAGAAGAACTTAAATATAAATACATAAAACCGCCGTCTTATTATTTGTAATATAATATTATATATAATATAATATTATTGACTGCCTGCTATATAATTTCAATACATCGAATTGCTAAGAATGGAGCAGTCGCTGTCCCATACGTTACAGTATTCATACGAAAGATTTGTAATAGATCAGTTTTCGTAGACAACAACTGCGGTTGCTAAGAGAACTTGATCTGAAACTATCCGTGCGTGATTTACAGATGAAGTCTGTGAAGAATTGATTCGAGGGACTGCCGATACAACTGCTGAGCTACCTTGAGTCGCCTCAGAGCTATACACGACAGTGGGCTGATTTACAAGCAGCCACTGAATGACCTGTTCGCAAACAATTCAAGCATAGCGGATAGCTCTTTGCAAATGCAAACCGTTTTTGACATGGGATGGCTGCGAACGACGAACACGAATGTACGAAGGGATCATTCTTTTTACAAAATACGCATTTAGAGTCTTGTGGCTGACTTGGAAGAGCGACAGCTAGCGAATTCCCAATGCGTGGGAGGTCAGACAACTTAGCGATGCTGTTAAAAAATATGAGACACTGATTGTCATACACATTTTTTAAGGCATCTAACGCTTTTGGACAGTTAGCATCTGACACCTGGTAAGCCTTGACAATGCCTAACGCTTCTTTTTCCAAACAGGACAACAAGTGATTGAACTTTTCTATATTCGATAACCCTGGCTCGTTATCTACTAAACTTTCAAACAGACCAATGAAATTTTTATATTCCGAATATTCGCCACTAAACTTTGGCAATTTTATATTCGGTAGATATCTAGAGTGTGACACGGAGCCAATCATTGTAGAGTTGGCGGGACTCTCAATTTTAGGTTGACTATCACTACCTCGCTTCATTAGAAGTGCCTTAGTTGACACACATAAATCCTCTAAAGTGGACCGAGACACTAAGCCAGCATTGATCTCGTCCAACTCTTGTTGTGTCTTAAAGACCCTTTCTATATAGCGGTTCAGTATCTCAAGTCTACATTCAATTTCGAATGGCTCTACTGGTCTAGTGAAATCTTTTAATGATTTGTTTATGCGGGTTATGTCATTTGTGACGTTCTTATAGACGGTCAAGAGAGCATCGACACGCTCTGATGATGACTCGTCCATAGACCGATTCTTTCTTCGCTTGCCAGTCATAATGCTATAAGTGAAGCTCAGTTGAAACGAAATTCAATAAAACAAAAGAAAAGCTCACTTATGTATGACAACAAGCGAAGAACAACTCAAAGAAGTTAAAAAATGCGCGCGATCGTAATAAATATCAATATATTACGCTGGCAGTGTTTAACTATACTTGAGTGAATGTAACAGACAGTTGCTAGCGATATAGCGAAGACAACAACCAGAGTGGCTGAGTGACTATTATTTTGAGTGATCTATATTGACTGTGTAGAGCGATTGAGTACAATGCATGCACACTTGCTACTGCGCAAAGTGAGAGCGTGAGTACCAACGAGCGAAATTGCTAAGCGAACGATTAAGCAATTGAGTGCAATGCATTCCCACTTACACGTCCACAAGCGAGAGCCCGCCGATATGTGCAAGTGTAAACGCAACAATAATGCAAGCTAGAATGCAAATTATTAGTGCAAACGATCGCATACGATTAGAGCGAGAGTGCAAGTTTCGAGCGAAAATTAATGCATGCAAGTGACGAGCGCAAGTGATGAGCGCAAGTGATGAGCGAAAGTGATGAGCGCAAGCGATGAGCGCAAGCGATGAGCGCAAGCGATGAGCGCAAGTGATGAGCGCAAAGCTAGAGCACTACTGTACGTGCAAGCGAGTGTGCAAACAAACGATATTGCAAGCGAGCATACAAATGATGAGCGCAAGTGATGAGCGCAAATGCGAGAGCGAAACTATAAGTGTAAGCGAGAGCGCAAAGCGAAATGCGAGACGAAAAATGAGCAAGAATTGCAACACTCTAAAAGCGCCAAAGACAATTTGGATTATGCGAATTACCAGAGATTGAGGTCAATTATAATATGCACCTTATTTTTTTATTTTTATTTTTTAAATTGTTGAAGAATGATCTCGAACAAAACTCATCATCATTATTATCTTTGTAGAAATAAGCATTTGACCTAACTGTAAAATCAGTCGTCGGCTGTTCAAGGTTTTTTTAACGGAATAAGAAAACGAATGTTCTGGATTGTGTACATACATAACATAGATATACATACAGAAAAGCAAGCATAAAAGCATACGAAAGGAGACATCCAGAACATTCTATATGTAAGAGAAGTAGCATAGGAAGAAGACATCTAGAACATTCAATATGTAAGAGAAGGAAGTATAAAAGCATGCTGCATATCGAATTATTGTATCATTGTATCATTTGTGTTGTGCAAGATCAGTTATGAAAGGTCGGCTCAGTTAAGTTGAAGAAGTCGCGTTGTGTACTTGCTACTTATAATTTAATTTTGATTTAATTGAATAAACTTATGTGCACCTACATTTACAAAACTGCGTTTTGATTTATTTCAAAAAGGAAAAACCTCAACAGGTTATGGGCCCAGACGGTGCTAAAAGTGTAATGTAGTGTGAAATCGAGTGCAAGTACAAAAGTGAAAAAGTGAATTAGTGGCAAATAAGTAATAAAATAAAGACAGTAAAATGGAGCCGGTAAATATGAAAATGGAACGATTACGCGACAAAGACAATTGGCATTTGTGGTGTTTCATGATTCGCACGATATTGGAAGAAGACGACGATGTTCTTGCCGTGTGTGAAGGTGTTTTGACGTGTCCGACAGAGGAGTCTGCAACGTATGAAACAGACTCGAAAAGGTTTTTAAAGGCTGATAAGACTGCAAGAAGAATAATAATTGTGGTATGATTGGACATCTAAAGAAAGACTGCTACAGGTGTTATATATGTAAAAAGAAAGGCCACAAGAGCAGCAACTGTTACCAAAGGAGAAGTGCTGAAAAACATCAAGGAGAATCAGGCGAAAGTATTGATTGCAAGCAGGGACTGCAGAGAAAATGACGAGTGGGTGATCGACTCAGGAGCTTCTGATCACATGTTAAGGCGTCGAGGCTGGTATTCTGCACATAAAGAATTGGATTCCCTGAAGACAGGCGTAGGTGGTGCTAAAATTATCAAAGCGTACGGAAAGGCAAATCTCAACATGGGTGGCGGAGATTTGAAGTTGAAAAAATCATGGCATACGCACACGATGAAGAATAGGGATGCGCTCACTGCAAAGACGCCCAGTAGCGGAGGTAGTATTGCAACGATGAATGTGAATAGTCATCATCTGGAGGAGCTGCAGAAAGATCTGGTGGAGTATCGAGAATCGGCAAACAATCGGTCACAGGAGATTGATAAGCTGCATCGTGAAACACTCAAGGAAGTCGAGAAGCTTAAAATGGATATCTGACAGCTACGTGCGTCGGTCATCGCGGATACGACAGAGTATAAGTGTTTGCAATTGCAGTTCTCCATGCTGTATAAAGAGTACATGGAGATCAAGACGATGCTGGATGAGACGCGTAACCAGTTGCAGATGTGCAAGAATCAGCATCTGAGCGAGATCAAGGCAAGGCGTAAAATTCAAGATGCGACTGCAATTTGTGAGGCGGCTGTGTATGAAAAGGAGCGCGTTTGGAAAGCGGTACAAGTAAAACAAGAGGAGCAACGCAAGCTGGATGATCTGTACAGAGAGATCAATGAGGAGCGGGATCGTGAAGAACTGCAGCGCGAGTATCAGTTAGTGTGCCACGATCCGCAGCAATGCCAAATGGAAGTTGAATCGTTAAAGCAGACAATACTGGATGAGCGCGAGGAAATGCAGCGGCTGCTTATTGAACAAGATGAAAAGCAGAAGCAAATAGTGCACAAGTGCTGGAGTGAGACGGCGCTGGAACAGGCAACGAAACGCAACAAAAAGAAAAAGAAGAGCAAAAAGGGCGACGATAGCGATGATAGCAACGAGGATCTGTACATAAAGCTGGCTAAACTGATGGAAAAACTGGAAGGAAGCGATGTGGAGAAAGCGAAACCACAATCGGGTGCAGAAGACGAAGCTGGTAGCTCAAAGGACGAGGAGGAAAAATCTTCCGTGGCAGCAGATGACACCAATAGGCAACTGGAGGCCAGTTGCAGCACCTTAGAAGCTGAGAAGGTCGAATATAAAGAAGCTGCTGAGAAAGCTGAGGATAAAACAGAAAAGGCGGAAGAAGAATCCATGATACTACTGGATGAAGACAACAGAGAAGAAGTGGATAAGCCAACAGTGGAGACGAAAGCTAAAGCCGAAAGCAAAATGGAAGTAGATGTAAAGCTGGACGCAGTCAAGACAGAAAAAGTGATGAGACGAAAGGGAGGCAGAGGAAATGGATACTGACGAAACTGCAGAATCAGAAAAAGCAGCAGTAGCAATAGCAGTGATGATAGCCATAGCAGCGAGGAGGAGGAAGAAGGCTTGCCTTTGAAGCAGTGGAAAGCATGAATATATGAATGATAGAAAATGTAAAAGGAGAGCAGCGAGAGAAATTAGGAATTAGAGTAAAGAATAAAAAGTTATAGAGATGTTGAGTTTTAGGGAGGGTGTTGAAGAATGATCTCGAACAAAACTCATCATCATTATTATCTCTGTAGAAATAAGCATTTGACCTAACTGTAAAATCAGTCGTCGGCTGTTCAAGGTTTTTTTAACGGAATAAGAAAACGAATGTTCTGGATTGTGTACATACATAACATAGATATACATACAGAAAAGCAAGCGTAAAAGCATACGAAAGGAGACATCCAGAACATTCTATATGTAAGAGAAGTAGCATAGGAAGAAGACATCTAGAACATTCAATATGTAAGAGAAGGAAGTATAAAAGCATGCTGCATATCGAATTATTGTATCATTGTATCATTTGTGTTGTGCAAGATCAGTTATGAAAGGTCGGCTCAGTTAAGTTGAAGAAGTCGCGTTGTGTACTTGCTACTTATAATTTAATTTTGATTTAATTGAATAAACTTATGTGCACCTACATTTACAAAACTGCTTTTGATTTATTTCAAAAAGGAAAAACCTCAACATAATTCACATAGGCATAGATAGGTTTGTACATACAAAAATTTTCTGTATGTCTCAAGTAATGCATTTATTTATTTGCTCTTGCATTACTTGGTGATCTACATGCACTATGTTTATCTGGTACTTCCCTGATTATTGATAAAAATCCATAAAACAGCCTTCCAATCCTGAAGAGTCCACCCGGGTGCGCCAAAAATGTCTTACAATAAGGGGTCTGCCTGGTCCGTCAATTGGTCCAGGATAAAATGCAACTTGCGGCCTTTTCAGAATAATTATCTTTAGGCACCAGTGTTTCAATTCATACTGCTTTATTGTCTAACAGCAAGCGCAGCTTGCACATTAGAGAGCGCATCTAAGTGCGAGCAGAGGGAGAGCGAAACTCCTATGCTCGCTCTTACAGCAATCTCAATTGCTCTGCACACTGATTACAATCTTATTTGTTACAATTCAATATTATCTATACAGTTTTTAAAAATACAAAAAGGCATGTCTTCAAATGCCTTAACACGCACTATGCAAAGAATAATCCGTAGTGCATTTAGGTAAATGTAGCGGACGATAATGTCTAGTTGTTCGGGACGGAACCGAGAAATTAAGACGCATCTACAAAAAGAACGAATCAATATTACCGTTCATCACTTTGTGAGAAAATCAATTCCTAAAATTGTTCTGCGATTCATTAACGATGGAAGATCAATGAGCTGGAACCTACTATGGTAAGACGGAAATCGTAAATTACTGTCACAGTTAATATCCCTTAGGGCCAAAAGAAGAAACTGTTTTTGGACTGATTCGATACGATCTTGATACAGTTTATGTTGCGGAGACCAAACAACTGAGTAATACTCTAAGATAGGACGTACAAGCGAAATAAATAATTGCTTGGTAATAAAAGGATCATTAAATTCCTTAGATTGAAATTGAGTTTACAGTCAAAGAGAACACCAAGATCTTTGACTGTAAAGATGCGTTGTGAGGATATGTTACTAATTATACCCTGAGCCCATTGAAAATGGGAATTCAGGGTATAATGGTTTTGTGAAAATGTATGTAACAGGCAGAAGGAGAAGCCGCAGACCCCATAAAGTATATATATTCTTGATCAGCATAAAAAAAAAGTTGATCTAGCCCTGTCCGTCTGTCCGTCCGTCCGTCCGTCCGTCCGTATGTATGAACGCGTCGATTTCCGAAGATACAAAAGCTAGAGAGTTCATTCTTTTTGTGTTAGGTCCGTATATTGCACGCGCAGTACAAGTTTGTTTCAGAAATTCGATAACTTGTATATTTGCAAAGTTATCGATAAATGAATTTATCGGGAACCAGCTATCAAATTCTAGCTAATTCATTTTTAGAGTTAGAGTCTCCAAGTCTTCTGCATATATATAGATACTAATTTAATACAATTTCGGTTTTTGTCAGATTTTGGATTCCGGTCCCCACTTCGCCCCACCACCCCCAAATGTGAAAAAAATGCATTTCAAATACTAGAGACATGCAGTTCGGTTTAGCATATAGATATGAATATCATAATCATAATCTGAAGAGATCAATACGATTGTCCGTCTGGAAACAGAATTATAAATCATCAAAGTTTTTGCAACAAAACCCATGTGACGCAGCAACAAAAGCAGCGAGACAGCAAGACGCTTGCAATGCTTACACACACTCAGGCGTACAAGCATAGATCAGCGTGTGTGTGTGCTCGTGTTTTTGCATGTATAGTTTCTTACGCGCGGAGAATCGAAACGAGGCATTCTAGGAATATGATTCGTTCGAAGAAGGGCTCAGGGGATTTCGTAGTCGAGCAGTCTCGACTAGAGCTTTCTTACTTGTTAATATGTGTATTGACTCATTGATTGTGTGTATGAAGTTGTTGATACTTTTGGATGAGTCAATATCTAAATTTGAGAGCTCTAATTTATTTATTTATTTAAGAGCTAACTTATTAATAATAAAATTAAAGGATAGCTTAGTACTATGGCTTCGGCGGCAGGGGCCTTCAGCTCTAGAGTTGTATTTATGAGTGCATTTTTGTAAATTTTTTTTATTTATTTATTTATTTGTTTATTTTTTTTTTTTTTTTTTTTTTTTTTATATATATGTGGTGGTATAGGTTTGTTAATTTTAAGTATTTCAGGATGTTTGATGCGTTTGAAGGAGTGGTGTTTGCTAAGCATTGGAGGGGGTTGGTGTTATTGAAAATTGCTTCTCTTTGAGGTTTTAGTGTACTGCAGTTGGTGAGGATGTGCTCGAGTGTTATGGTGTCGTTGCAAAGCGGGCATACACCGGGAGATTTATCTATGTAGTGTTTGTGGGTAATTTTGGAGTGTCCGAGTCTCAGTCTAGTTATTATTATTTGGTCTTTTCTCGAGAGGTGTAGTAAGTTTCTTTTAAAAATATGGTAATTGTTAACTTTGTGTGGGTTGTTTGTTTGGTACCAGGTTGATGTTTCGGATATGTTGGATTGTAGTTTTGTGAGGTAGATGTTTTTTAAGTATTTTTGTATGTCTTGTATGTTAAGGTTTTCCTTTGTTATTAGAGGCTGATTCGCTGCATTTTTGGCAGCGGTATCTGCTAGTTCGTTCCCTACTATTCCTACATGCCCGGGCACCCAGAGTAGTTTGAATTTGGGGAAGTTTTTGTTAATAACATTGCGAGCGTATGAGGGATAATGTTCATTGTTGTTTGGGTTGTTAATTGCGTCTATTGCAGGGAGTGAGTCGGTACATATGCAGAAATTGCCTCTTTTGTTTTTTAGAGTTTCTAGGGCTTCTACTATTGCGATGAGCTCTGCGGAAAATACTGAGGAGTAGTGGGGTAGGAGATATGATTTGATGGTATCAGCTTCGCTTGTGATAGCAAAGGTAGTGGTAGTGTTGTTTTGAGGTCCATCTGTATAGATGTATGTGTATTTAGGGTTGTCTGTGGTCTTAATTCGAATGAATTCGGCTCTGTATGTTTGTGGGCATGTGTTTTTTTTATTAAAGTATCTTAGTGTCGTGTCTGTGATGATTTGGCTTGAGTTCCATGGAGTGGTAGTCAGAGTAAGTAGTTTTGCGGGCTGGAAGGGTAGGTTGTGGTTTTTGCTACGTTTTATTATTCGGTCTATTGTTGAATTGTATTTTGAGCGTTTAGGAGGTCGGTATGTTTTTAGTATTTTGTGTAGTGGGGAATTTTTTGCTGTAACCAGGGGTTTCACGAGGGTTGCTGTTAGTAGATCGCGTCTGTCTTCTAATGGGGGGACTCTGGCTTCGTATAGGATGTTTTGGGCGGGTGTGGTTTTGAATGCCCCGAGGGCGATTCTGAGGCCTGTATTAATTTTTGATTTGATAGATCGCAAGGTAGATTTCGGGCAGTGTCCATAGATGGGTAAGCCGTAGTCTGCTTTGGAGTTGAGTATTGCTTTTGTGACATTGATAAGTGTGGATGTGTTACAGTTGAATTTAGGACTTGCGAGACATTTTATTATATTAGTTGTTTGGTGAAGAGAGTATGTGAGATGTTCCGTGTTGTTGTTCCATCTGTATTTGTTGTTAAAGTAAAGTCCTAGTATTTTTAGTGATGTGACGTTCTGGATATGTATGCTTTCTGTTGATAATAAGCATTTGCAGTTGTGCTTTCTGCAGACGTGCATGTGCTTGCATTTGCTGGTGGAAAGCTTGGCGCCTGAGTATTCGGCCCCGTTGACTATGGTTCTAAAGATTGGGTTTAGGTTTATATTGATGTTTTTCCTATTTTTTAGTTTAAGTAGTATGTTAAAGTCGTCTGCGTAGGCGCTTAGGTTGATATTTGGGTGTAGGGTAAGCTTTTCAGCGAGTTTGTTGTATGCTATGACAAAAAGGATCACTGAGAGTGGCGAGCCCTGGGGAATGCCGTTGTGTGTGGGGTGGAAGGGGGAGATGTTGGTGTTTATTCGTACTGTAATTTTTCTGTTTGTCCTGAAGTTTTTATGTAGTTTAATATTTTGGGCCCCGTTTTCCATTCCATGAGTTGGTCAAGTATTGAATGTAGTCCGATTCTGTCAAAAGCTTTTTCAAAGTCTAGGGATATTATAGACGTATGGTTTCTTCTGGAGATGGATCTTGCTAGTAGATGGTCTATCAACAGTAGACTGTCTATAGCAGATTTCCCCTTCTTGAATCCTGTTTGACTTATATGGATTAATTTGTCGTTAGAGACAAACCACCACAGTCGCTTTGCTATTATTTTATCAAGGACTTTTGATAGACACGAGTTCAGTGATATTGGTCGGTAGGAGTTTAGTGCGGTTTTGTCTGTGTTGGGTTTTAAGATTGGGATTATTGTGCTGTTCTTGTAAACTTGGGGAATTAATTGTATAGTATAGAGTTTTGGAGGTTGATTATTCGACATTTTTTTTTTTTTTCTGTCCAGATTTTTAATCATGGCGTAGTTTACTCTGTCTAGTCCGGGTGTATTTCCTTTTAGTGTGTTTAGAGCTGAGGTAAATTCGACTAGTGTTATTTCTTTTTCTATTTCTGTAGCTCTCTTGCTGGGGGGATTTGTGTAGTTGAGCAGGTTGTTCAATGATGTTTGTTTTGTATGTGTAAAGGTCGTGGAGAAGTTGGAGTCAGATGATGAGTTTGAGAGGTTTTTGCAGAAGAGTTCTGCTATTTCTGCTTTGTTGGTGGTATTTTGATTTGTTATTGGGTTTAGGATGCAATGAATGTGTTTTTTGGGGGTTTAGGCCGCAGAAGCGTCTGATGTTACTCCAAATTGATTTTGGAGGTATGTCGGGTGCTATTTGTGTTGTGAATTTTTGTATGCTGTGTTTTTTTTTTCTTTTAGGGTTCTTCTAAATTTGGCATTTGCTTGTTTAAATTGTATGATGTTCTGGGTACAGATGTTTCGTTTAGTATGTGCCATTTCTTGATTTTGTCGTCTCTAAGTTTTTGTAGATTGTTGTTCCACCAGGGAACATTGTGTGGTTTGGTCATAGGGTGTGTCTGAGGGATTGTTTTGTGTGCACTGGATATAATTATTTTTTGTATTGTGGCTGTTTCTTTGTTTATGTTTGAGCTTGTTTTTAGTTGTGATGAGTATTCTTCTGTAAGTTCTGAAAATCGTTTCCAATTGGCTTTGTCGGTGATGAAAATGGGTTTGGAGTATGTGCGTTGTGCTATTGCTGGATAAGAGTTAAAGAGGTTAATTATGATAGGGAAGTGGTCGCTACCGTAGAGATCATTTTCTGTGTACCATGTGCTGTCAAGTTGTAGGATTGGGCTGCTAAAGGTGATGTCGATATTAGTTAGTGTATTGTGTGTGCTAAGATGTGTTGGTGAACCGTGTTTGTTTCTTGAAGGGATAAAATGAGAGGTGTGTGTTTTTTGATTATTGTTGGTAGTTCGCTGTAATTATTTGTGTAACCGTTTATGTTCCATTGAATGATTTTAATGGTCATTTGGTTTTATTTATATTTAAAGAGATAAATTTGGTGTTGTGAGTCAGTTTTTGTAATGATTACAGCGTGTGGGGTCATTATTATTTTAAGTGTTAAATACTGTCGCTGTCGTTGTTGTCTTTGTGTTTTGCTTTTTTTGAAGTTTTTGGATTTGGAAGGTTGGGTTTTGTGTATTTGAGGTTTGTTGAAAGGGTGTTGTTTTTTCCTTTAGGGAATATTCTTAGTTTTAGGTCGTTTGTTTTTTCGCTTGCTAGATTTTGTGAGTTGGCGAGGACGTCTACGTCCATTTCCATGTCTTTTTTGCGATGGTGTTGGTGCGATGTGCTTGGCCTTGAGATCCTAGGGTGTTCTGGTAACGGGTCGTGGTAGGTTATGGGTAGTGTTGAGGTGTTCGTTTGTTGGGCAGATGATAATTTAGTATGGTTATTCGGTTGTCGATGTTGTTGTAGCTGTGTTTGTTTTTGGTGTTGTTGAGTAAGCGTCTTGATTTGTTGCAGCTTTGGTCAATGTTGATGCGTAGCTGTTGCTAGGTTGCAGGTTATGGCGAGCGATGTAAATTGATAAAGCTGTTTTGTGATCAACCTTCTCTATAGTTTTGATTGCTACTAATTCTTGTTGTTTCAAGAATGTTGAACATTTGCGGTCAAGTGGGCTGTGCTTGGGGTCAATTTCGGAGTTATTTTTGCAATTTAGGCAGTACTTCTCGTTGGTGCATGTTTCATTTTCAGTGGTGTGTGTACTTTGAGAGCAATTTTTGCATGTTTCTTCTAGATTTTTGCAGATCGGTGTTGGTAGGCCAAATCGTAGGCATTTTCTGCATCTCAGAGGTAGAGGGATGTACGGGCGAACTCTTACACTTTCGTATCCAATTTTTATTGCTTCTGGAAGATTGTGTGTGGAGAATGTAATGATTTCTGCCGTTTTCTGCCATGCCCTTGCTCTTGTTTCTTTAGTATCTTACGGACTTCGGTTACGCTTTGAGGTCTAAGTTCGTCTAGAATTTCTGCTTCCTCTATGTTTCGTAATTCGTTGCAGTAGATTACTCCCTTGGAAAAATTTAGTGTCTTGTGTTCAGTGGCTTCTACTTGGATATCGGTCATATTTTTTATTTTTAGTAATTTCATTGTTTGTGAGGCGTTTTTGGTGCCGGCGCGGGTTTTTTTTTTTTTTGCATATTTCAACTTCTCCTCCACATGTGTAGTCTATTGTTTTTTTTAATAAGAACTGGTGATACATTTTCGAACGATTTGTTGTCTTTTCTGTTAATTACAATGTATTTTGGGTTGTTTAGAATTTGATATTTGCTGTGGTTTGGATTTGTTGCTGTGTTTTTGCCGGGCGGTTTAAGCATTGTTGTTGTTTTATGGCCTCAGGCCCAGCACTTTGTGTCTCTAGCTTTTGTTGTTTTTTTTTTTTTTTTTTTTTTTTTTTTTTTTTTTTCGTATTCTGCTATGTGCACTTGTTTGTTTGTCTGATCTAACTGTTAAGAGTTTTTATATTGCTCTTTGAGCACCACAGTAACGCAGAAGTAACACGTCTTATCTCGATGAGGTTTTGAATAAAACTGTGAGAGTTCTAATATTCGATTAAATTGTTCCGAAAAAATTTTTCTTTTATTTTCGTATCTCTTGGTTAATAACTCCCAAGCTACGGTATGGTTATCTGCGGCCCCTGTTAATAGGTGAGCAACCATTCTCTTTGCTTCTCCTCGTAATGAGGATTTCAAGTAGTTAAACGTTATGGAAGAAGTTAGGTCCTATCTTTGGTCGATAAGGTCGCTAAATAGCTGAACGAATGAGTCCCAATCTTTAGCATCACCAACGAATTTTAGGACTTGCATTCTCGGTAGTCTAGGGAGATTGTCTCCCTTTTCTTTGATAGTGAGTTGAATTGGGGAAGTTTTCTTTGCGTCTAATGCGCTGATTGTATTTTGAATATCGAACTCTAGTTCGATTACCTCTTCTTCAAACGTTTTGTTTGCTTCATATTTGGGTTGTAGCTCCTGAATATGTTCCGAAATTCTATTCCATAAGAATAGAATCTTATTTATTTATTTTATTTTTTTTTCGTATTTCAAAAACCCCTACATTTGATTTTGCAATATCCTCATTTGTTTCTATTAAGTATTTTCTTATTTGATCGACCTTGTTTTCAAATTCTGCCTTTTCATAAACTGTAACCGTTCCTATCTGCCTAATTTCTTCTTTGATTTGTTTTCCGCTACTCAAAATTTCTGTTTTTTTTTTTTTAATCTCTTTTATAGTTTTTACCGCTTTCTCAAACTCCTTATTGTTAAAATATGGGTGGTCTATTACCACTTTTAACAATATCATATTATTATTCTCTAGCTCATTATGTATCCTGCCTATCTCTTCTAATCGCTAGGTGGTCTTGTCTCTTTTGATGAGTCTAGATTCATCAATTTCCGGTTGTTTTTTTAAAAGCGCAATAATTTTTTCTGACAGCATTTTTTTTTTTTTTTTATCTTATTCGTAAAAAAAAAAAAAACAAATTAAAATTACGACTTATCTTAGTCTCCAGTCTTCTCTGAAGGGTGGCTCCTCGTGATTGTTTGGAATCCCGTTGTCTTCTCTGGTTCCTGCATCGTTGATTGCTGCTGTTGTTGTTGTTTTTTTATACTTTTTTTTTTATTTTCTTGTGTCCGTTTTTTTTTTTTCGATTTCACTAGTTTTATTAAATTTGTCCTCTTTGGACTTATGAAAGTTTTCCGTTCTCTTTTTATTTTTGGGATACTGACTTATTCGCACTACAAATTATTTTTGAGTACTTTTGTTTTATGTCCTATTGGGACTTATTAAAGTTGTCCGTTCCTTTTTTATTTTTGGGACTGTAAGGCGGCTCATCGGATGAACCGCCTCACATTGATCAGCAGTATATATAAGAACTGGAATTAGTAGATAGGGCTTTTTTAGTACGTAAGTGTCGCAGTGTATTTTTGTAGAATGTAAGATTAGTAGTATATATGAACTGGAATAAGTAGATAGGGGTTTTTTAGTACGTAAGTGTCGCAGTGTATTTTTGTAGTATGTAAGAATTTGCTCAGCGAGGGAACCGCTTTACATGGATTATTAGTATGTAAGAGTTTTTATATTTGAATTTGCTAGACTAGCGCGCACAGTGTCGAGGATCGGCGATGCAACCCTGGCGTGGTGAAAAGCTCTACGGCAGAGTCGCATCGCCGATAAAACGAAGAGCGGCACCTCGAAGGCCTGGCTCAAGAAATGAGCCGGGGAGTCACTGGAAGCGCGCCGGGCTATAATGACGCCACAGCATAAGTAGCGATAAGTGTAAAAAATTTAAAAGAAGAAAAGAACATAAGCCGCTGATAAGGCGCGAAATAAAAGAAACTGAAGCAAAGGAAACACGTGAGTTATCTCTCCTGGGTAGGGCAAGGTATATGATAGAAACTCACACCCCCTGTATAGTGCGAACCATTTTTCCCGTAAGACTCACAACTAACCCGGCAGTTCGGGAACGTGGCCATTGCCCGTTCACCAGACGGACAAATCCCTGGCTGTAAAAGGCGCTGTGCCTAGAGAGAACACCGGCGTTAACGCCTGGCTGTTCCTCGGCCGGCGACTCTGCCTCAGTAATGTCCCAATAACAGTGTCTGAGCAGCTCTAGAGCGTGGCCATTGCCCGCTCGCCAGGCGGACAAATCCCTGGCTGTAAAAGGCGCAGTGCCTCGAGTGAACACCGGCGGCAACGCCTAGCTGTTCCTCGGCCGGCGCCTCTGCTCTAGTAGTGTGCGTTATTCGCAACTCTCCCCTTCCTCTTAACCTATGTCCTCAACTAAATCAAATATTTTGTAAAGTGAGCCCTGGGCAGACTGAGCCTGCACCTCGGTGAAATTCGTCACCTTACAGAACTTATTCGCACTACAAATTTTATGTATTTTTGAGCACTTTTTTTATACCCTGAACCCATTGAAAATGGGAATTCAGGGTATAATAGTTTTGTGAAAATGTATGTAACAGGCAGAAGGAGAAGTCGCAGACCCCATAAAGTATATATATTCTTGATCAGCATCGAAAATTCGTTTACATTTTTTTGGTTTTTTTGGGCGTAACTTCTACAGCGTTTTAATTAGAGACTATAAATTAATATTTTTAGATAGATATTATGAATA
The DNA here is from genome assembly GCA_030914345.1 of Drosophila koepferae. Taxonomy (NCBI): domain Eukaryota; kingdom Metazoa; phylum Arthropoda; class Insecta; order Diptera; family Drosophilidae; genus Drosophila; species Drosophila koepferae. Next base: position 54,384 of record JAUESR010000182.1, on the reverse strand, counting down.
CGCAGATTATGTAATTTTCAGATTTTGGATGCCACGCCCCCTTCGCCCTGAATTTGAAAAAAACGCATTTCAAATACTAGAGACTTGTAATTTGGCAAATAGGTACATTTAGATGCTCTTAATATATTCCGAAAGTTTCCTGAAGATCGTCCTTCTAGAAATGGAGTTAGAGGCGTCCAAAGTTCAGCCCAGCCCACCCCCAAGCCACGGCAGCAACTGCGCAGTTAGCAGAGCGCGCGCTCATAAGTGCGTAAATAAGAAGAGTATCACTTTTTGGCAGGGTTCAGGGGATCTCGTAGTCGAGCCGTCTCGACTACAGCCTTCTTACTTGTTTTTTTTTTGTTTGATGTCCTATTTGGACTTATTAAAGTTGTCCGTTCCCTTTTTATTTTTGGGATACGGACTTAGTCGCACTACAAAATTTTCTTTTTTTAAAACATAAGCACTGTTTTGTATATATACTCTGCCTCTTACCTCTGATGGGGGAGAACAGAGCAATATAACAAAATTTTTGTTGTTTTGTACTAACTCACAACACAAAGATGCTGGTTCCTTCTCTGTGTCTCTTACCCTTGGTGGGGGAAAACAACAGAGAGCGCCGAAGGACCAAAATGTTAGAGAGTTAAAGTAAAAACATGAGGCATGTTCAAGCTTGAACATACTGCCAGGGCCCTAAGATTTGTGGCTGGGAAATTTTAGTTTTTTGTTTGTTTGGTATATGTTTTTATTTGTCGTGTAAGAAGGAACTTACTGCAAAAAAGTTCGTTGCTATTTCAAAATTTGGAATCGCTTTTACCTTGTCTTTACTTGTTTTTGTACCGCGGCTGAATACAACAATGCCTAAAAGTTCGACTTATTTTTTGAAAAAGTGCGATTTTTCTTTGACGACCCTCATGTTGGCGGCTAAGAGAGACCTAGGCACATGGTCTATGTCTTTTACATGGTCGGGCTCGTTTTTTTAAAAAATGATGACATCATCAACATAGCATAGCAAGTCTTGCCAACGTGCGGAGCACGTCGTCGATTGCCCTTCGGAAAATACTTCCAGCGCTCTTGAGGCCGAACGGCAGTCGGCCGAACTCTCCCGACCTTGCTCCCCTAGGGGGATCTGGTGGTAGCCTGATTTCAGATCCAATGTCGTGAAATACCGGGCTTGCCAACACAGATTGGGTTGTTATATGGAGAGCAAGATGATCGTATGCTGTCATTTTTCAACAACTGCTTTATTTCTTTATTGACGAAGTCGGCCGCGCCCATCGGAAACGGGTAAAGCTTTAAATAAACTGGCTCACTATCTTGCGTTCGAATTGTTCCGGCGACGGACGTGTTATAATAGCAGCTCGTTTGGGTCTTCTGTTGTTCTTGATCATGGTTGTAAGCTCTTTTTTAATGGCCAAAGGGACTTCGATCCCTTCAATCTTAGTGAAATTGGTACATTTATGGAATTTGATTTTTTAAATTTATTTTTGTGTTTAATAACCTTATTTCTTAGGTTGATAGTGGCACTAGCCTGTGTTAGGAAGACTAACCATCGAATGTCCATCGAATGTGGACAAAAATGGTAAAATGAAAAAATGGCTCTCAATCCCAAAAGTGGACAGGGTACACTTGTGAGTTATGTTTTCTACACCATGTATCGATTTGACACTGAAAGGAGTATGTACGGGAGTAGTGCTCGAGGCTACCGGGGCGTAAGTAGTACGGTAGTCGTCTTCGTCTCTATCTGCTCAACGGCAGTGGAGGCGGTACGCTAATTCGTTCGTTTTGCTTACGTGAGTCACCTTGAGACAGGTGATTCACCCTCTGCCTTCTCTGGTCGGAGTGCTTCTCAGAGGAGTTTGACCTTTTGAAGTTAGGCTGGCTCCCATTTTGACCGGATCGCGGGAAACCGTTAACTGTCCTTGTTGTTGTTTTTGGAAATTAGTGGGTTGTCGAAACTTTGACGATGACGGGTCAACATCCATTTTTTTCAACGGGATCTTTCCGCGGTGTATTCCTCTGCTCTTTTTTGTTTGAAGTAAGGGTTTTTTCCTTACTACCTTTATCATTTTGTTCACCCTGCTTTTGGTATTGTTGATTACGACTAAATCTTTTGTCCCTTTTTTCTAGACTTCTGGTATAATTTGACGCAAAAGCATACCTGTCATGGTTTGCTTCAACCTCTTGTGCCAGTGCCAGTGCAGCTGGCAAACTTCTGGGTTGAGCCGCGAAAAGTAATTCAGTAAGGCTTTTCTTTAGACCCGAGATAAAGATTCGGAGCGCGTCCGCTCTGTATTTCTCATTCATATGGTTGGCAATGGCCGTGCAATATGACATAATAGTCTTATTGGTAAGAAGCGTGAGCTTCTTTTCCACCTCATCATAAAACTGTAATATTGTTAAATTGCCCTGCCTTAAGGTACTCATTTCCTGTTAGAGCAGGTGCACAGGACGCTTGTCCGCATATGTAAAATCTAACCTATCTTTGATAGCATCAACGTTTAACTTTGTGTTGAAGACAACGTGAGATCTGCTTGACATATGATTTTGTTTCGTTAATCTGTCCAAATTTCCAAGTATTTCGTTAATTGAGTTGTTTTTGTCACTCTTCATCTAACTCAAGACCACTTTGCGTATTTTTGTATATAAAAAAGTACTTAAAACAAATAACGCGCTCACAATCAAAAGCAACATATAAAACGAATTTTCGTTCTGCGTATAATAGCCAAAACCAAATACACAAATCCTCAGTATAACTTCAACCTCTCAAGAGACAAGACGTGCTGCATCAAAACCCCGTTACGCAAACGCATTAGCAAAAAGCTATCAGCAAACGCGCGACAAACGAATATCAAACCGAAGCTGAAAATTCAAAACAAATAAACCAAAAACAAACACACGCTGCAAACAGTTACACCGGGATTATCCCAACAACAACAACCATGCACGAACCGCCAGACATAAGCAAATATAAGAACACACATCTCAGCGAACCCAAATACATTGTCTTAAAACGAAACGATAATGAATCATTTGAAAAAGTATCACCGTTCGTAATAAAAAATGCGGAGGAGAAGTAGAAACATGCAAAAAAAACAACAGACGGCTCCCTACTTATTAAAACCAAAAACAATTTACAAGCTACAAAGCTACTCACACTCACCAAAATTACAAATATCGACATTACTGCAACAGAACACAAAACACTAAATTTTTCCAAAGGTATAATATACTGCAATGACCTACGAAACATAAGTGAAAAGGTAATACAAGAAGAACTAAAAACACAAGAAGTAACTGAAGTCCGCAAAATGCTAAAAAGACAACCAAGCAACACAAACTAAGAAGACAACATACTCGTAGAAACCGGACTCATCATAATCACTTTCGCAACACATAAACTGCCCGAAACAAATAAAATTGGCTACGAATCTGTCCGCGTGCGACCCTATATCCCCCTCCCATTGCGATTCAAAAACTGTCTCCGCTTTGGATACCCTGCAACCACCTGCAAAAGTACGGAAACATGCAAAAACTGTTCAGAAAACAAACACACTACCGAAGGAGAACTATGCAATAATCCACAAAGATGCCTGAATTGTAAGAACAACCCAGAAATCTACAATCAACACAGTCCACTTGATCGCAAATGCCCTACATTCTTAAAACAGCAAGAGTTGACAGCAATTAAAACAACTGAAAAAGTAGATCACAAAACTGCAGTCGATATATACCACAAAAGGCATATCCAACAAAATACATATGCTAAAACACTGGCACAGCCAGCACCACACACAACAACAACACACACAACAATAACATACACACCAACTACCACACCACCCAAGACCCAATACACGCTGTAGTGGCCATAAATTTGATAGACAAATATTCATAGGGTATGCCAGTAAAGGACTTAAAAATAATAAATATGACACAGATTAATAAATAGTGGGAACAGACTTAAAAAAAATATATAGTTCATGTAACGAGTCACCCTACTGCAATTGCTTAATAAGCGTTGCATACCCTTTGATTAGACCTTCGCATTAACTGTTAATGCATAGCATCATACGATTGTACCGCAAGCGGACAAGCGGCGAAGGCCAGACAATGGTACAGCTATGCTTAGCATCACTTAGTTTTAGAGAGTCAACGAGTTAGAGAGGAGAATTCAATAGACCTTGAGCAAGTGCAGACGTGGCGAACTGACCGTGGTGTGTAAAGAAATAAATTATTATCAAAACGTGTGTTGTGGACAGTGACGATAGTGTGTCGTATGTATATATAGACAATTATTAAATTTAACAAAATGTAGGCGGTTAACATTAATACAATACTAGCGCCTCGCTAAAGTGAAGCGTGTAAGAGCAGCTTGCTCACTTCTTGGAACTTAATCCGACGATCAAACTATAAGCAACAATAAAGGAGCATCATGATCTACATCTAACCCACAACAATAGAAACAATAACGAATATAAAACACCTCATCAAGACAAACCAAACTTCATAACGTCACCTAATAGTCGCCGCAAAAGACGCTCATAATAACTAAACTACTGCACAGTATAAAACAACAGTCTATAATTCCACAACAGCCTGAGAAAAAGGAAATCACAACTACAACAATAAAATGAAAAATTAAAACAACAACCAACAACATACAACGCCATAGTACTGAAATAATTCATCCCGAACACCGGCCATGTAATTAAACAGATTGAACGGACAGCATAATCAATGGACTCGGCTAGAATAGCTCTATCGTAGAAGAACAGTGAACAGCCAAGCGGAGTAACTATAAACGACATCGATAGTGTCATATTTGAAAGGGCAGATATAATAAGCAATGCATTTATAAATAGATTAAGAGACTTTTTATTTGAATTTATAATGTTTTAAATTCAACAGTACAGTCAACATGCCCCCGTCATCTTGGGCCCAAGGAGCACCCTGGTATGCACTCATATATATATATATATATATATATGAAAAGTAATCAGTTGTGTAAGTAAGTAAAAGAGAAAAAAAAAAAAGATAATAAGAAAAGCAAGAAAATATGCACGACAATTATAAAGTTAAAAAAATATAAAATCATATAAAATTTAATCGTAAAAGTAAATAATAATAATGATGAAATGCTAATTAATAATGTTATATAATTAAATTTGTAGTTTAACTGTTAATAAATATTTTTTAGTTAATAAGAACATTGTAAACTAGATGTAAGTAACCGTAACCAAAACCTATTAGTATGTCAGCACCGTACAGAATCTTACCTTTTATAATGAATTTATCGCCTCATTTTTCGATTAGAGTTTTTTTTTGTATTAGGGTGTACCATTGCATTGAATTAAAATGTTCGAATTGAATATGGATCCGTAAGTTTTTTTTATAGTCTGTCGAACAGTCATGTAAGAAGCGGTTAAGGAATAATAATCCTTTAGCGATTTGAATAGGGACGATACAAAGGAATCAAGGTATTGTCATGGTAGGGCGGGTAGAGACGAGAGACGATCAACATCTAGTCTCTCCAATCAGTCAAGTCCATAGTCGGGTTTATATTGCGTGTCGGCGCAGTGATTCTTAATAATAGACTACTATTAAATTTAGTTTCTGAACGCGCACTAAAACTTTAAGTGTGTTAGAGTGCGACAGTGTAGATTAGGTGGAGAAGAACCCCGACAATCCGACGAGCTAGTACGAGCATAGCGAGAGTGCGCACCACGCCTAGGTTCAAGCCATCAAATGGCAAACTATAACGCTCTCGATTAGAGAATAGCAGAGCGCAGGTCCTGTACGCTACATAAATAAAATGGCGCCCAACATGGGTCCCGAAAAGACAGTTTGGTTTGATAGTACACAATTAATCCACTGTAGGGACTAGACAGTTTGGATCATAACCGTTAAGTATTGTCTGGGTTCCCTAAGCTCATCCGTAATCCATTCATATCACTCATATTATAGTAACGTAAATGTCAATTATATATTTGTTGGTGACATCGCGGTCTCATGCTTTAGTCCTCTTTTTATTGGATTTTGCGATTGCAATTCATTTCTTTGGATTGGTCGACCTGGAAAGACCTACCGTTTCAGATTGCGACAAGCACCAAATAAATAATTGATATTACACATCGTGGAATACAGCTCAATTAAATTGGAATTACAATAGACTTACTTGAGGGTGAATGTTGTCCATTAATCGAATGTTTGGTAAATAAAAAATAGAGCAATTAACGAAAATAAAAGTAAACCACTATGACTTAGACTGACATCACCTTATAAGTTTCTGACATGGAAAAGACAGACACATTAATACCCTAATCAGATTAAAATTTTCATTCTTTAGTTTTCTCGATAAGGATAAAGCAAAATGTCGGTAATACATAGTAACGAAGATATAGCATCACAGTTGCAAACAGAAGAACCGTTCTGTAATATATGTAACGAAGTTTTTAATAGGAACGATCTTAGAGCAAAGACACCATGTATGCATGTATTTCATAAACTCTGCATTACAAAGCATCTTAGGGTAACTCCGAAATGTCCTGTATGTAATGTGATTGTACAGTAATGTCATTGACATTTTCAGATAATACTCTGTTTGCAAAACTTCAGTCTGAAGCCGGCTTACAGCTTAGTGCCAATGAATCTTTTAGTGCAAACGGTATTAGGTCAAATTATACTAGAAGAAACCAAAGATCCACTAGGAGTCGAGGAATAACTCCAAGACGAGGGATGCAAACGCGATCTACCGCTCGTCGAGAATCGGACAGTAACCCGAACGAACAAGTTAATACTTCTAACCCCAGACTTAACAATCAAGTTGAGATAGCTAACTATATACAAGCTTCTATCAGTAGCCAGCAGACGCAATTAATCGAACAGCTCACAACATATTTAAACAAGGCTTTCGAAACATCTCTACAGAATCAATTAGCAGCTCTAAAACTAGTTACATCCGAACAAGCACCACCATCGGTTAATGATAGTAATACAAGAACCGGTAATGCGAACGTTTCACAACCTCCTTTCATTAGTCTAGAATTTCAGACGAACAATTCAATGGCTAGCGCCCATGGAAACATCTCCATTTCCAAAAGTTCACCTGGGAAAGTACCCAATATTATGCAAAGTTGATACATCAATTTTGATGGGTCCAAAAATGGCATGCGAATGGATGAATTTATTTATCGCGTTCGTTCTCTCACTAAACAGAATTTGAACAATGATTATCAACTCCTGTGTGATCATTTATACCTGTTATTTACGGGTAAAGCAACTGATTGGTACTGGAAGTTTCACCGTACCCACCCTAATTTTACGTGGGAAATCTTTTGTTTAGAGTTCAAGAGAAGATTTGAAGATATAGAAACCGACTATGACATCTGGGAGAAGATACGAAAACGTAGACAAGGCGAAAACGAACCATTTGACGATTTTCAATATGCAATAGAAAATCTAGTTGACAGACTCCAAAATTGCTTACCTGAAACCGAATTAGTTGATCTGTTGATTAGAAACGCATGGTGCATCACGAACTACTTCATTTAAATCTCTTGAATAGATCACAGCTCCGGCGAGAAATCAGGAAACATGAACAGTTTTATAATGACACAAAAACATTTAAGCCTCGAGCTATGCGCTCATATATCACAGAATTGTCAGCACCCGATGATTCTGAGCAGTTATCGGACGACGCTAACGTCACAGATAGCATATCAGAAATACAAAAACAATACTAGTTTGTTGGAATTGTGACAAATCTGGACATAGATTCGACGACTGCATAAGTCCTCGGAAGATATTTTGTTTCGGGTGTGGAGCTAAAGAAATATTCAAACCCATGTGTCCGAAATGTAACCCTTCGGGAAACCGGAAAAGGGATGTGTCAACCAACAACAAGTAGACACATCCTCCGAAACCATTGACAGACATGATAGTAGTACTCAGACGGACTACCAATATAATTCGTCTAACATTCATTTTCCCTTTATACCCATACAAGGAATAGGAAATTACAATTTAGTTCGTAAGCAAATTTTGATAGAATAAATGAATTCAAGTATATGATTAAGCCTAAACGTTCAACGAAACGTTTAAGAGATTTTTGGAAAAGGATACGAAGGTTTAGGAGAAAGCTTATATCAGCGATTTTTTTAAGCTCAAATATAGGCTCTTCACTGACGTTAATATAGAAGGTACAGGCTATATGGCCCTGCTAGACTCAGGAGCCACTATAAGTTGTATTGGTGGCTCAGCAGCAAAAGAATTGTTAGTAAATAAGGAAATTAGAAAATGTTCAGGATACATTAAAGCTGCAAACGGAACAGCAAGTAAGGTAGTAGCAAAACTCACAAGCCAGATTAAATATCAAGGGAAAGAAGCCGATCTGGAAATGTTTATCATTCCCGAACTAAAACAAGACGTATATCTGAATTATAGCAGAATTAGACGTAGGTCAAATCGATGATAACGAAGATCCACTCAACTATCACAAGTTATCAGAAGAAGAGAAGGCACGACTTGATAAAGTTATATCAATTTTTCCATCCTTCGATACTGAAGGCCTTGATCGCACCAACTTAGTGACGCATTCTATAGAGGTTGGTTCAGCACGACCAGTAAAACAACGACATTGGCCAGTTTCGCCAGCTATTGAAAGGATTATGTTTGCTGAAGTCGATAACATGTTGGCACTAGATGTCATAGAAGAGTCAAACAGCCCTTGGAGTAGTCACTGCGTTTTAGTAAAGAAGGGAGAAAAATATCGACTTTGCTTAGACTCAAGAGAGGTTAATAAGGTTACCAGGCGGGATGCATACCCTTTACCCCATATTGATGGCATTTTAAGTCGCCTACCGCCAGCTCGTTACATTACCGGTCTGGACATGAAACATGCATATTGGCAAATTCCTTTAGATGAGAAATCTCGACAATATACGGCTTTCACGGTTCAAAACAGACCATTATATCAGTACAAAATGATGCCCTTTGGTTTATGTAATGCCGCTCAAACACTATGTAGACTAATGGATCAGGTGATTCCAGCTCATTTACGTTCACGAGTTTTTGCATACCTAGACGATCTCCTTGTTTTGTCTGACAACTTAGACTCACATTTGTTGTTGTTGCAAGAAATAGCATTATGTCTCCGTAGAGCAAATCTTACGATAAACATAAGCAAGTCTAAATTTTGTATGAAGGAAATCGCTTACTTGTGATTTATAATAGGAGATGGACAAATAAGAACAAACCCCCGATAAGATTAAAGCCATCAGTGAGTTTCCCGCTGAAATGGCTGATGAATCAGAAAGATTTATCTGGTAGACTTGTCAGATGGTCCATGAAGCTACGAACCTTTTCATTTAGTATTTTGCATAGAAAAGGTTCGTTAAATGTTGTAGCAGATACCTTATCTAACCAAAACGATCCAGCTATTGAAGAAATTACCTTTAACTGTCCGATTATCGATTTAACTTCGAGAGAATTCCAATTACCTGAGTATTTAAGTTTAATTGAGAAAATCAAATTGAATCAATCCAGATTCCCAGATTTACAAGTAATGGATAATTTGGTTTATAAAAGAACAGAGTTCGCATCAGGCAATGAAGAACAAGAAAATAGTTCTTGGAAACTTTGGGTACCATCAACGTTAGTAACAGACGTCTTACAGCAGGCACATGACGTGCCGAGCTCAGCGCACTGTGGCATGAGCAAATCTGTAGAAAAGATAAGGAGATATTTGTTCTGGCCCAAAATGGTTAGTCAGATTCGGAAATACATATCCGAATGCGTTATATGTCGCACGACGAAGAGTCCAAACACCATTCTTAAACCTCCAATGGGTAAACCCTTTTCTTCGGATAGACCTTTCCAAAAGTTATATATCGATCTGTTAGGACCCTATCCGCGCTCCAAAAACGGTAACATTGGCCTACTTATAGTGGTTGACCATTTCACAAAATTTCATTTCTTGTGTCCTCTTAAGAAGTTTACAGCCTCTAGAATTTGCGAATTTTTAGAAGGAGTACCAGAAATGATACTTACCGACAATGGGTCCCAATTTAAGTCTAGTGCTTCTTAACGAGTTTTGGCGTAATTCAAAAATGTACTGCCATTTACTCTCCACAGGCTAACGCTAGCGAGCGGATAAATAGATCAGTTTTAGCAGCAGTACGAGCTTACATTGATCAGGAACATACCCATTGGGATGTTAATTTGAATGCTATCAGTGGAGCATTGAGAATCAGGAAACATGAACAGTTTTATAATGACACAAAAACATTTAAGCCTCGAGCTATGCGCTCATATATCACAGAATTGTCAGCACCCGATGATTCTGAGCAGTTATCGGACGACGCTAACGTCACAGATAGCATATCAGAAATACAAAAACAATACTAGTTTGTTGGAATTGTGACAAATCTGGACATAGATTCGACGACTGCATAAGTCCTCGGAAGATATTTTGTTTCGGGTGTGGAGCTAAAGAAATATTCAAACCCATGTGTCCGAAATGTAACCCTTCGGGAAACCGGAAAAGGGATGTGTCAACCAACAACAAGTAGACACATCCTCCGAAACCATTGACAGACATGATAGTAGTACTCAGACGGACTACCAATATAATTCGTCTAACATTCATTTTCCCTTTATACCCATACAAGGAATAGGAAATTACAATTTAGTTCGTAAGCAAATTTTTGATAGAATAAATGAATTCAAGTATATGATTAAGCCTAAACGTTCAACGAAACGTTTAAGAGATTTTTGGAAAAGGATACGAAGGTTTAGGAGAAAGCTTATATCAGCGATTTTTTTAAGCTCAAATAATAGGCTCTTCACTGACGTTAATATAGAAGGTACAGGTTATATGGCCCTGCTAGACTCAGGAGCCACTATAAGTTGTATTGGTGGCTCAGCAGCAAAAGAATTGTTAGTAAATAAGGAAATTAGAAAATGTTCAGGATACATTAAAGCTGCAAACGGAACAGCAAGTAAGGTAGTAGCAAAACTCACAAGCCAGATTAAATATCAAGGGAAAGAAGCCGATCTGGAAATGTTTATCATTCCCGAACTAAAACAAGACGTATATCTGAATTATAGCAGAATTAGACGTAGGTCAAATCGATGATAACGAAGATCCACTCAACTATCACAAGTTATCAGAAGAAGAGAAGGCACGACTTGATAAAGTTATATCAATTTTTCCATCCTTCGATACTGAAGGCCTTGATCGCACCAACTTAGTGACGCATTCTATAGAGGTTGGTTCAGCACGACCAGTAAAACAACGACATTGGCCAGTTTCGCCAGCTATTGAAAGGATTATGTTTGCTGAAGTCGATAACATGTTGGCACTAGATGTCATAGAAGAGTCAAACAGCCCTTGGAGTAGTCACTGCGTTTTAGTAAAGAAGGGAGAAAAATATCGACTTTGCTTAGACTCAAGAGAGGTTAATAAGGTTACCAGGCGGGATGCATACCCTTTACCCCATATTGATGGCATTTTAAGTCGCCTACCGCCAGCTCGTTACATTACCGGTCTGGACATGAAACATGCATATTGGCAAATTCCTTTAGATGAGAAATCTCGACAATATACGGCTTTCACGGTTCAAAACAGACCATTATATCAGTACAAAATGATGCCCTTTGGTTTATGTAATGCCGCTCAAACACTATGTAGACTAATGGATCAGGTGATTCCAGCTCATTTACGTTCACGAGTTTTTGCATACCTAGACGATCTCCTTGTTTTGTCTGACAACTTAGACTCACATTTGTTGTTGTTGCAAGAAATAGCATTATGTCTCCGTAGAGCAAATCTTACGATAAACATAAGCAAGTCTAAATTTTGTATGAAGGAAATCGCTTACTTGTGATTTATAATAGGAGATGGACAAATAAGAACAAACCCCGATAAGATTAAAGCCATCAGTGAGTTTCCCGCTGAAATGGCTGATGAATCAGAAAGATTTATCTGGTAGACTTGTCAGATGGTCCATGAAGCTACGAACCTTTTCATTTAGTATTTTGCATAGAAAAGGTTCGTTAAATGTTGTAGCAGATACCTTATCTAACCAAAACGATCCAGCTATTGAAGAAATTACCTTTAACTGTCCGATTATCGATTTAACTTCGAGAGAATTCCAATTACCTGAGTATTTAAGTTTAATTGAGAAAATCAAATTGAATCAATCCAGATTCCCAGATTTACAAGTAATGGATAATTTGGTTTATAAAAGAACAGAGTTCGCATCAGGCAATGAAGAACAAGAAAATAGTTCTTGGAAACTTTGGGTACCATCAACGTTAGTAACAGACGTCTTACAGCAGGCACATGACGTGCCGAGCTCAGCGCACTGTGGCATGAGCAAATCTGTAGAAAAGATAAGGAGATATTTGTTCTGGCCCAAAATGGTTAGTCAGATTCGGAAATACATATCCGAATGCGTTATATGTCGCACGACGAAGAGTCCAAACACCATTCTTAAACCTCCAATGGGTAAACCCTTTTCTTCGGATAGACCTTTCCAAAAGTTATACATCGATCTGTTAGGACCCTATCCGCGCTCCAAAAACGGTAACATTGGCCTACTTATAGTGGTTGACCATTTCACAAAATTTCATTTCTTGTGTCCTCTTAAGAAGTTTACAGCCTCTAGAATTTGCGAATTTTTAGAAGGAGTACCAGAAATGATACTTACCGACAATGGGTCCCAATTTAAGTCTAGTGCTTCTTAACGAGTTTTGGCGTAATTCAAAAATGTACTGCCATTTACTCTCCACAGGCTAACGCTAGCGAGCGGATAAATAGATCAGTTTTAGCAGCAGTACGAGCTTACATTGATCAGGAACATACCCATTGGGATGTTAATTTGAATGCTATCAGTGGAGCATTGAGAGCTTCATTACACCGAAGTACTGGATATTCCCCTTATTTCCTCGCTTTTGGCCAAAAAATGATTTTAAATGGTAAAGATTACTCTCTGTTAGGGAATTTAAACCTTTTGAACGATGACACTAAACTGAACAATCAGGATATACTACAGTTGTTACGACAAAAAGCAAAACAAAACGGAAAAAAACTCACGAGGCAAACGCTAATCGCTATAATTTACGTAGTCGTAACGTGCAACTAAGTGTAGGAGATTCAGTATATGCAAGGAATTTCACACAGAGTAATGCTAGTAAGAGATTTTGTGCTAAGTTGGCACCTGTGTTTATTCCAGCTAGAGTACATCAAAAGCGAAGTTCAAATCCGAGGACGGAAAGAATTTAGGCGTATACCACCTAAAAGATATACAGATTCGGACATGACGAATTTCCATGGTCTTCAGATAATGCTTCTTCGAGCAGGTCTTGTTGCATTATCTGTGCTGTAGTGGCCATAAATTTGATAGACAAATATTTATAGGGTATGCCAGTAAAGGACTTAAAAATAATAAATATGACACAGATTAATAAATAGTGGGAACAGATTTAAGAAAAAAAAAATATAGTTCATGTAACGAGTCACCCTACTGCAATTGCTTAGCAAGCGTTGCCTACCCTTTGATTAGACCTTCGCATTAACTGTTAATGCTTAGCATCATACGATTGTACCGCAAGCGGACAAGCGGCGAAGGCCAGACAATGGTACAGCTACGCTTAGCATCACTTAGTTTTAGAGAGTCAACGAGTTAGAGAGGAGAATTCAATAGACCTTGAGCAAGTGCAGACGTGGCGAACTGACCGTGGTGTGTAAAGAAATAAATTATTATCAACACGTGTGTTGTGGACAGTGACGATAGTGTGTCGTATGTGTATATAGACAATTATTAAATTTAACAAAATGTAGGCGCTTAACATTAATACAATACTAGCGCCTCGCTAAAGTGAAGCGTGTAAGAGCAGCTTGCTCACTTCTTGGAACTTAATCCGACGATCAAACTATAAGCAACAATAAAGGAGCATCATGATCTACATCTAACCCACAACAATAGAAACAATAACGAATATAAAACACCTCATCAAGACAAACCAAACTTCATAACGTCACCTAATAGTCGCCGCAAAAGACGCTCATAATAACTAAACTACTGCACAGTATAAAACAACAGTCTATAATTCCACAACAGCCTGAGAAAAAGGAAATCACAACTACAACAATAAAATGAAAAATTAAAACAACAACCAACAACATACAACGCCATAGTACTGAATTAATTCATCCCGAACACCGGCCATGTAATTAAACAGATTGAACGGACAGCATAATCAATGGACTCGGCTAGAATAGCTGCAGCACTAACGTAGAAGAGCAGTGAACAGCCAAGCGGAGTAACTATAAACGACATCGATAGTGTCATATTTGAAAGGGCAGATATAATAAGCAATGCATTTATAAATAGATAAAGAGACTTTTCAACATGCCACCGTCATCTTGGGCCCAAGGAGCACCCTGGTATGCACTCATGCACTTTTTTCTTTATATATATATATATATATATATATATATATATATATATATATATATATATATATATTATATATTTGGTGACCCCGACGTGATTCTTTTCTCTCTATGCATATACATGTACTTACATATGTACATATATGCATATCAACATAAACATATAAATATATAAATGTACATATATATATTTAAGTTTCGTAAATACATTGTACATATTGTCGTGCACATATGCCGTTTATATAGCAATTGCCTTTTTACCGCTACTTCTTGGAAAGTCGCCAGACACTCTTTTGTTTCGTTTTGCAATACAGTGGTGTCCGTAAAAACACTGCGTATAAACTTATTTCTACAGACATACATATGTATATATGTGCTCATCAGTTGTAACTTATTGGTGTACATACAAGTAACAAGTGACAAGTTAATAAACAATTAATAGCAACTAATTTCGGAACTGTGAGTTTCTATAACTTCGCACTCATACGTCGATTAGCGTGCATAATCTCAGTGCAATTTCATGCTTGCCGTTAATTCTGTTGTTGTCATTGCACTCATTCGGTTCGGCGCTGCAATACTATCGCGTCCATAATAACGTTGCCAGTGCGCACTAATTCATACGGATGCAATAATTGGGTGAAATAATAGTGGCATATAATTGGAAATTAACTAAACTCTGTGCTGTGTTTAGTAAAATAGCTCAGAATCTGAGTTTTGCGCCCGTGCAATCTCCGCATATCAGCAACTGTGAACTCTATCGGTAATTCTCGTGTACTTTACTCATCATGGCGAGCTTAAATGCTACTACAGTTGCGCCCGAAGAGCGAGCGAAATTTCATAAGCTCAAAGTCAAATCTGTGTTTGAACGCGTAAAAAGACTGCAAGCCAAGGTTGATTCTGATGCTCTTGCCGATCACAGTGACAGCACTTTAAACGTTCTTTTGGAGCATATTGGTAAGCTAAGCAATTCTTTTAGTGAAGCCCATGAAACTCTAGAGGAACTTGACTTTACTGAGATGGGCAGCGATTTACGCGGTGACTTCGATGACTTAATAATGGTCATGCAGTCAACCATAATGTCCGAAATTCAAGGTCGTACCGCTCAAATGCCCCATAGTTCCACGTTTAGTAGACCGATGGTCCCTACTCAAGTTCCCGCTCCCAAGGTACATTCCGCACCTGCACTGCCGCCTTTAAAGCTGCCTACGTTCAGCGGTGGATATGCCAATTGGGCTGATTTCTACTCAATGTTTTCAACAATCATTGATATCAGGCCAGAAATCAGCAACATGGAAAAGCTTCAGCATCTACGGTCTTGTGTGGATGGTGCAGCGTTGGATACAATTCGATCTTGGGAAATTTCTAACGACAACTATACGATGGCCATAAAGCTATTGAAACAAAGATATTGTCCTACGATAAGGGGTCTGCCTGGTCCGTCGATTGGTCCAGGATAAAATGCAACTTGCGGCCTCTTCAGAATAATTCGTGTTTAAGCACCAGTGTTTCAATTCGTACTGATTTATTGTCTAACAGCAAGCGCAGCTTGCACATTAGAGAGCGCATCTAAGTGCGAGCAGAGGGAGAGCGAAACTCCTATGCTCGCTCTTACAGCAATCTCAATTGCTCTGCACACTGATTACAATCTTATTTGTTACAATTCAATATTATCTATACAGTTTTTAAAAATACAAAAAGGCATGTCTTCAAATGCCTTAACATCGGCCGCGTTGAAAGGCCGTAGGGCTTCAATACAATTCAATTTTCAAGTTAACTTATTAATTAAGTGGAAGCGGGGCAATGCGGTGGATTGCCCTCTTGTAGGTGCCGGATTTGGTCTTTATAATAACCACTCGCACCCTACCATCTCCGCCGGCTATGGCTTCGGTCACCACGCCTAGCATCCATTGTTGAGGAGGAGCGTTGTCCTCTCCCACGAGGACGACTGTTCCGACCTCCACGTTTTGCCTCTCCTTGGTCCACTTCGACTTTTGCTGGAGGCTCAGCAGGTAGTCCCTTGACCAGTCTGTCCAAAATCGAAGCTTGATGTTTGATATCAGCTGCCATCTTTTTAAGCACGTCAGCTTGACGTCGTCGACTGGCTCTGTTGACGCGAGTGGCAGCGGCGCGAGCGTTGTTCCTATTAGGAAGTGCGCTGGCGTGAGCACTTCGCCGTCGTTGGGGTTGTTGCTGGGAGCGACCATTGGCCGCGAATTGAGCACGGCCTCGACCTCGACCAGCACGGTGGCCAACTCGTCCTGCCGTAAGACTGCGCTGCCCATTGCCTTGAGTAGCAGTCCCTTGGCAGACTTCACTGCCGCTTCCCAGAGACCGCCGAAATGCGGCGCTCGAGGAGGAATGAAAACAAATTCCATTCCCCGATCCGCAGCAAACGTTTCCATGTCCGCTGTGTTGGCATGGAACGTGCCCATGAGCCCCAGAGTGCGTGCAGCACCCACGAAATTGGTGGCATTGTCGCAGTACAGCTTCCGTACAAGGCCACGTCGACCAATGAACCTGGATAAACACATCAAAAATGAATTGGTTGTTAAATCGGTTACTAATTCGAGATGCACAGCCTTCGAGGTAAAACAAACAAATACGGCAATATACATTTTAACTGGCGATTTGCCACGAATTCCTAATGAAACCAGTATTGGACCACAAAAGTCCACTCCGCTGATCTCAAATGGTCTATTTCCATGTAAGCGGTCAGCAGGAAGATTACCCATTATTTGGGATAGAAGTTTCGGCTTATAGCGAAAGCAATGTACGCACTTTCGAACTACTGCACTGCAAGCTTCTCGAGCATTGACCAGCCAGATCTGCTGACGAAGCAGACCCATTAATACCAGTGGATTGGCGTGGCAATGAGAGCGATGCAAGTGCTCCAAATAAAGCGTTACGAACCTACATTTTTTTGGAAGTAATAGGGGGAACTTGGCATTATGTGCTAGTGGGGCCTTCAATAAACGACCTCCTACTCGTAGCAACCTCAACACACGCCTGCCATGCTGATGTGGATGCAAAAACGGTGTCAGTTTTTGCAATGCCGGTTGCAAAACGATTGATTTCTTTAGCTTTTTTATTTCATCGACGAATTCAATGTGTTGAATAACGGATATGACTGCAAGAAAAGCAAAACTTAGCTCAGAAGCTGTAGGTATCAGTGAAGTATGACCTTCTCGTTTTCCATTGATAAAACGGAACATATATGCAACTATGCGAATTAACTTAGAATATGAAGAAGTTGCTTCGATAAGCTGTACGATGGAATTTGGTACCTCATCGACCGCGATCAGAGTGATTGCAGGTCTACGCTTCTCTAACAGCTCTAATTCTTTCGATAACGAGAGTTGTGAATTGGGTGGCCACAATGTATCAGAAAGCTTTAAAAATCCTGGTCCGCAAAACCACAAAGATGTTTTAAGCTCCTCAACGGAACATCCCCGAGACACAATGTCTGCTGGGTTGTCCTTCGTCGGTACATGACGCCAAGATACATTAGTAGTCAATTCTTGGATGGTTGCCACGCGATTAGCAACGAACGTATTCAAGCTAGATGAATGCATTCGCAGCCAATGAAGCACAACCTCCGAGTCTGACCAAAATGTGACTGTATTAATAGGACAATCAAGTAGTTTCTTTACTGCATCCCACAATGTAGCTAACAATTCTGCAGCACACAACTCTAGCCGCGGAACAGATTTTGTTTTTAAAGGCGCTACCTTTGATTTGGCGATCAACAGCCTGGTAGTGATACCCTCATCTGTTTGCATTCTTACGTATAAACAACAACCGTAAGCTCTCGTTGAGGCGTCGGCAAATCCATGGATCTGGCATCCTTTCGACTTGAGTGTGCCAACGTAACGAGGTATATACAATGAGTCTAAATTTGAGAAGCAGGTAGTTATTGCCTCAAATTCTTGTCTCATTTGGACAGGTAATTGGTCATCCCACCCAAGCTTGTGCAACCACATTTCTTGTAGAAGGACCTTCGCACGAGTTACGATCGGACTTAACAAACCTAAGGGGTCGTATAATCGTGCCACAAACGACAGAACGGACCGTTTAGTTGGTTGTACCTCTGTTAAGCAGTTCATGGAGTATCTAAAAATGTCATCCATAGGATTCCAAATTAATCCTAAGGTTTTTGTGTCCTCTTGATGACCAATGATAATATCATTTCTTGCTGGTTGTGCTGCGAGTTGCTTACTGTTGGATGACCATTTTGTGAGAGGAAATCCAAATGCTTGAAGAATTATTATCAAGTCTCGATGCAACAAACATAATTCTTCAATGCTATCTGCTCCTGTTAACAAGTCATCAACATAAAAATCTTGGGCTAACGATCTTGCAGCTGCTGGATGCGTAGAAGCATGCAAGTCGCTTAGATGTTTTAAACATCGAATTGCTAAGAATGGAGCAGTCGCTGTCCCATACGTTACTGTATTCAAACGAAAGATTTGTAACGGATCAGTGGGCGATTCCCTCCACACAACAAGTTGAAAGTTGCGATGGGACTCGTCAAGTTCAATTTGACGGTACATTTTAGCGATATCTGCTGTAGCAGCCCAAGGACGAAGTCGAAATCTTAGCAAAGTCTCCCATAACTGAGGCTGGATGGTCGGACCCACCATGAGTAGATCATTCAGCGACAATTGAGATGAAGACTTGCTAGAAGCATCAAACACTACTCGTAGTTTAGTGGATGCGCTGTGCGGTCTTAGCACGCATTGATAAGGGATGAAATAATGCGGCTCTCTCGGAATTTGATTATCGGTTGGGCTCATATGACCCAAAGCCAAGTACTCTTTCATGAAGTCGATATACATTGGCCGAATGTCATCTTGTTTGCTCATTCTCCTTTCCAAAGCCAGAAAACGTCGCCTGGCTGTGTCATATGACATACCAAGACTTTGTGGGCTTGATTTGAATGGCAATGACACTCTGAACCGACCTGAGGTGGTTTGGCAAATAGTCTCTACAAAAGACTTCTCGCACAGTTGTTGTTCTGGGGTATACAAATTCGAAGCAGCTGTATTTGGTTTTTCTTCCAACTCCCAGAATTTACGAACTATCGAATCTATATCTATGTCGTCCTTTACGACACTAATGAAAGTCGACGAATTATTAGCTGCATTAGCTGCTCGGCAGCGACCAGACACAATCCAACCAAAGGCAGTCAATTGCAACGTTGGACTGTTATCAGGTCCCTTTATTTTGCCCTCTCTTAATATATCAAAGAATATATCAGCACCGAGCAGCAAGTCTATCCGTTGTGGCTTGTGGAACTGAGGATCAGCCAATTGTACATTTTCAGGTACCTTGATCTCTTCAGTATGCTTCTCTGGTTGATACGACGATATAGAACGTAACACACCAAAGTCTGTTCTAATCTCTGTATCGTCCGTTCGAGATGCTATGGCGGTTTGAACGCTGTGACGAACAGAAGACTGACAGTTAGCAATGCCCAACAACTGAATCCCAAATTTTTGCCTTCTCAACTTTAGCTGTTTGGCAAGTTCTTCAGTCATGAAGTTAACTTGCGAGCCGGAATCTAACAAGGCCCTAGCTAAGTGGTAAGATCCAGATTGATCTTTTATCTTAACAACTGCGGTTGCTAGGAGAACTTGATCTGAGGCTATCCGTGCGTGATTTACAGATGAAGTCTGTGAATGATTGATTCGAGGGACTGCCGATACAACTGCTGAGCTACCTTGAGTCGCCTCAGAGGTATATCTATGCAATATAGTATGGTGCGGCTTAGAGCACACTCGACAGTGGGCTGATTTACAAGCAGCCACTGAATGACCTGTTCGCAAACAATTTATGCATAGCGGATAGCTCTTTGCAAATGCAAACCGTTTTTGACATGGAATTGCTGCGAACGACGAACACGAATGGACGAAGTGATCATTCTTTTTACAATACACGCATTTAGGGTCTTGTGGCTGACTTGGCATAGCGACAGCTAGCGAAGTTTTCCCAACTCTTTTCCTATTGTCCTGAAATGCCTTACGACTTGAACCAGATGATTCTTCAGCACTTAAGTGTTGATATCGTCTGTTTAAGGCAGCTTCACAGTCTTGCCACAGTGGAAGTTTATTGTAGTCAAGATTCTCTTCCCACCTAGAACGCGTGCCAGCGTCTGCTTTCATCATTACCAAATGGATGATCATGGCATTCGAAATCTGTTTGTCAGATCCTAACGACAACAATGATTCGTATATAGCACGTACTGAATCCACTAGCATGCGCAAAGATGATGCTGAGGGTTCAGACATGCGTGGGAGGTCAAACAACTTAGCGATGCTGTTAAAAAATATGAGACACTGATTGTCGTATACATTTTTTAAAGCAGCTAACGCTTTTGGATAGTTAGCATCTGTCACCTGATAAGCCTTGACAGTGCCTAACGCTTCTTTTTCCAAACAGGACAACAAATGATTGAACTTCTCTATATTCGATAACCCTGGCTCGTTATCTACTAAACTTTCAAACAGACCAATGAAATTCTTATATTCCGAATATTCGCCACTAAACTTTGGCAATTTTATATTCGGTAGATTTCTAGAGTGTGACGTGGAGCCAATCATTGTAGAGTTGGCGGGACTCTCAATTTTAGGTTGGCTATCACTACCTCGCTTCATTAGAAGTGCCTTAGTTGACACACATAAGTCCTCTAACGTGGACCGAGACACTAAGTCAGCATTAATGTCGTCCAGCTCTTGTTGTGTTTTAAAGGCCTTTTCTATATAGCGGTTCAGTATCTCAAGTCTACATTCAATTTCGAATGGCTCTACTGGTGTAGTGAAATCTCTTAATGATTTGTTTATGCGGGTTATGTCATTTGTGACGTTCTTATATACGGTCAAGAGAGCATCGACACGCTCTGATGATGACTCGTCCATAGACCGATTCTTTCCTCGCTTGCCAGTCATGATGCTATAAGTGAAGCTCAGTTGAAACGAAATTCAATAAAAACAAAAGAAAAGCTCACTTATGTATGACAACAAGCGAAGAACAACTCAAAGAAGTTAAAAGTTGCGCGCGATAGTAATAAATATCAGTATATTACGCTGGCAGTGTTTAACTATACTTGAGTGACTGTAACAGACAGTTGTTAGCGATATAGCGAAGACAACAACCAGAGTGGATGAGTGACTATTACTTTGAGTGATCTCTACTGACTGTGTAGAGCGATTGAGTACAATGCATGCACACTTGCTACTGCGCAAAGTGAGAGCGTGAGTACCAACGAGCGAAATTGCTAAGCGAACGGTTAAGCAATTGAGTGCAACGCATGCACACTTGCTACTGCGCAAAGTGAGAGCGTGAGTATCAACGAGCGAAATTGCTAAGCGAACGGTTAAGCAATTGAGTGCAACGCATGCACACTTGCTACTGCGCAAAGTGAGAGCGTGAATATCAACGAGCGAAATTGCTAAGCGAACAACTAAGCAATTGAGTGCAACGCATTCCCACTTACACATGCACAAGCGAGAGCGCGCCGATATGTGCGAGATATTAGTGCAAACGATCGCATACGATGAGAGCGAGAGTGCAAGTTTTGAGCGACAATTAATGCATGCAAATGATGAGCGCAAGTGATGAGCGCAAATGATGAGCGCCAAGCTAGAACACTACTGTATGTGCAAGCGAGTGTGCAAACGATATTGCAAGCGAGCATACAAATGATGAGTGTAAAGCAAGCGCAAGCGATGAGCGCAAGCGATGAGCGCAAGTGATGAGCGCAAATGATGAGTGCCAAGCTAGAACACTACTATAAGTGCAAGCGAGAGCGCAAAACGAGAGCGCAAAACGAGAGCGCAAAGCGAAATGCGAGACGAAAATGAGCAAGAATTGCAACACGCTAAAGGCGCCAAAGACAATTTGGATTATGCGAATTACCAGAGATTGAACAGGGCAAAGGTCAATTATAATTTGCACCTTATTTTATTTATTTGTTTTTTATGTTTTAAATAAATTCAATATTATTCACATAGGCATAGATAAGTTTGTACATACAATAATATTCTGTATGTCTCAAGTAATGCATTTATTTATTTGCTCTTGCATTACTCGGTGATCTACATGCACTATGTTTATCTGGTACTTCCCTGACTATTGATACAATCCATAAAACAGCCTTCCAATCCTGAAGAGTCCACCCGGGGGCGCCAAAAATGTCCTACGATAAGGGGTCTGCCTGGTCCGTCGATTGGTCCAGGATAAAATGCAACTTGCGGCCTCTTCAGAATAATTCGTGTTTAAGCACCAGTGTTTCAATTCGTACTGATTTATTGTCTAACAGCAAGCGCAGCTTGCACATTAGAGAGCGCATCTAAGTGCGAGCAGAGGGAGAGCGAAACTCCTATGCTCGCTCTTACAGCAATCTCAATTGCTCTGCACACTGATTACAATCTTATTTGTTACAATTCAATATTATCTATACAGTTTTTAAAAATACAAAAAAGCATGTCTTCAAATGCCTTAACAGATATGATAACCGACGTTTAATTTTTCAAGCCCACATCGTAAAGATCTTTGGGCTGAAAAGGGTAGAAAATGGATCCATAACCAAGCTGCGAGAATTGTCCGACAGCTTCAATGTACATGCATGCACTCAGTAGCCTGGGCACAACAGAACAGATAGCCAGTGCCATCATTGCTCAGGTGCTGTTACAGAAGCTTGATGTGGCCTCACAAGCTAAATGGGAAGAGAAATTGGAGGATTCAGAGATGGCGTCCCATATACCTGCATATGAAGAAGTGGCCTCTTTCCTTGAGCTTCGCTGCCGCACTTTGGAATCAATGGAATTTTCTCTAAATAACTATTCATCCAGTAAGCAGGTGAATTCTAGCAGTAAATTGGCCAACAGCCGGTCCACATTTCTTGTAACAGACCACAG
The DNA here is from genome assembly GCA_030914345.1 of Drosophila koepferae. Classification (NCBI taxonomy): domain Eukaryota; kingdom Metazoa; phylum Arthropoda; class Insecta; order Diptera; family Drosophilidae; genus Drosophila; species Drosophila koepferae. The sequence continues at coordinate 31,029 of JAUESR010000182.1, read as the reverse complement.
TGCACACAGTTGCGTTTTTTGTAATGATCCTGAGCATACAATCTATAAATGCTCAAGATTCGCAAACCTATCGCCTACTCTTCGTCTGAATGAAGTCAAGAAGGCTGGGCTATGCTTAAATTGCTTGAAAGGCGGCCATCAGTCGAGACAATGTGGCTCGCGTAGTTGTCGGATCTGTGGAGTCAAGCATCATACGCTTCTCCACCTTGGCAACTCCAGCACATCGCAGGCAGTAACTCCGTTCCATCAGCAATCCTCATCATCAGGGATGCAGATCACTCCTACTCAGCCCTCAGCTCCGTCCACTACTCTCCTGGCTCAAGATCTGAACAGCGATGTTGCGCTCCTGGCTACCGCAGTGGTTCTGGCCAAGAATCGGTTTGGCGAACTTGTTCCTTGTCGTGCACTCTTAGATTCAGGCTCCCAGGTACATCTTGTTAAAGTCAGGTTTGCCAATCTGCTACAACTTAAGAGATCAAGGTCATATGCGTCTGTACGTGGCTTAGGCGACTCCAATTTTGGCACCGATGGAAGCACCATTTGCCTCACCTTGCAGGCTCACGCATCGGAGTACGCGACTAGCATAACGGCCATGGTAGCAGCAAATATAACTGGCAGGCAGCCCAGTTCTAATATAAATACAATCAATTGGAGTATACCGCAGAATATAGTCTTATATAGGCTGTGTGGGTCAAGTCAAGTTGGCGCCTGGGCTTCCACTGCTGCAGAAGACTCGTCTTGGTTGGGTTGTATCGGGGGGCAAAGCTAGCGGCCACAATTCCACACTAATAGTTTCAAAGACGCCTTCGGATCCAGGTCCAGACTCCGCTACTGATATCCAATTGGACAGTCTCGTTCGTCGTTTCTGGGAGACTGAGAGCTGCAGCGACCCTGTAGTAAACATTAGTAAGGAGGAATCAGATTGCGAAGCGCATTTTGTGAGGCATTACAAACGATTGCCCAGTGGCCAATATTCAGTACGCTTGCCTGTTAAGCTTAATTACGAGCTTCTTGGAGAGTCTTATCAGCAAGCGCTGCGGCGGTTTCTTAATTTGGAGAAGAAATTGAATCGCTTGCCTCATATAAAGTCTCAATATTCAGCGTTCTTGGATGAGTATTCTGAGCTGGGTCACATGTCACGCGTTCCTCGCAGCTCATTTCATCAATGCAGATATTTTCTTCCTCATCACTGCGTTTTGAAAGAAGATAGCTCAACTACCAAACTTCGAGTCGTCTTTGATGGATCAGCAGCTACATCAACTGGTTATTCGCTGAACGACATTCTAATGTCAGGTCCTGTCATTCAGCCGAAAATGATCGACATATTGCTGCGTTTCCGGTCCTATCCAGTTGCACTCACCGGTGATATTTGCAAAATGTATCGTTGCGTGAAGGTGCCTGAGCCAGACAGCTATTTGCAATGCATTCTATGGAGGAATTCACCAGATGATGAGTTAGAAGTGCTCAAGCTTGATACGGTCACATATGGCACAAAACCTGCATCATTCTTGTCTGTGCGTGCCATAGATGAAAGGGATACCTTCCCAGTCGGTTCCGAGACATTACTTCGCGATTTCTATGTCGACGATTTGATCTCTGGAGGAAATTCAGTCGAAGAGGCAAGACGCGTCATGCAAGAAACAGCTGGAATATTGGCATGCGGCCGGTTCAAGTTGCGAAAGTGGTGTTCAAGCCATCCCATGGTGCTGGACGGCGTAACAGAGTGCGACAAGGAATCACTCATTAGGTTCAATGATGGCAGCGACATTACTAAGACATTTGGCCTCGCATGGGATCCATCATCTGATCAACTTTTGTTCTCATATTTAGCTATGGATTTGACCACTAAGCCATCCAGGCGTTCTGTCCCCTCGTCTATTGCTCGGTCTTACGATCCCCTCGGACTGGTCGACCCAATAATAACAAAGGCTAAAATTTTCTTGCAACAACTCTGGAGGCATAAACTTGATTGGGACGAGAGCCTTCCAGCAGCATTTCACACTGCATGGCTGGGCATCTGCAGTAGCTTTGGCAACGGTCTGAGGAGTGTCTTTCCCAGGTTGGCATTGGTACCAGGAGAAAAGGTTGAGGTCCATGGATTCTGCGATGCCAGCATCGAGGCGTACGGAGCCTGCATCTATATTGTATCCAAAGGGCAACATAGCACCAGCAGGTTACTTTGTTCAAAGTCTCGAGTTTCTCCCTTGAAAACGCTCACGATTCCCAAGTTGGAGCTATGTGGGCAGAGTTGCTTGTACGTTTAATGGATGAAGTGGCTCGTTTAGGAAGGCGAATTTCACTGTTGGTCTGACTGTTAGAGAGGTAAAGTGAAAACACCTCCACATTTTCCGAATTCGAAAATTGAACTAAATTTTTTTTTTTTTTTTTTAATTAGAGCCTCTCTTACCTCTGGTGGGGGAGAAAAGAGCAATATAACAAAATATTTGTTGTCTTTTGCTGAGGTTTTGTAATACCTCACAGCACAAAGACGCTGTGTCTCTTACCACTGGTGGGGGAAAATAACAGAGAACGCCGAAGGTCCATAATGTCCTCCGGCTCGAAGGACCAAAATGTTAGAGAGCTCAAGTAAAAACACTCCACATTTACCGAATTAAAAAATTGAACTGTTTATTCCTTAAAATCCTAGTGCTTATATACCTTAAAAATACTTCCAGGCACTGGAAGGCTATAATTAATTCCATGCACACAAGTGCACAGATGTTTGTCAAGTGTCCCTTTTCGATCGCTAAGCCGTTCTCACGTCTCACGTTACATTTTTATTACTTGCTGCGTTGGTCGCTGCAGCTAAGGGATGACATGTTTATTATTTGGCTTCAGATAACGCGCAGATTATCGACTATTGCCTATTTTGTAATATATTTATTTATGTGCCATGTTCATGATTGAACATATTACCATGGGCCTAAAATTTGTGGCTGGGAAATTTTAATTTTTTGTTTGTTATCCATCAATGTTTATTCTTATATATATGTTTTTATTTATCGTGTTCATGTTTGAACACTGACTCTACTGTAGCGTTATCTTGGATTAATGACGAGACCGGACGATTTAATGTTATTGTTTCAAATCGCATCGCCACGATACAAGATCTCACATCAACAACAACAATGGAATGGCACTACGTACCTACTATGCTGAATACCGCAGATATGTTATCTTGGGGTTCATTGCCCGCTGAGTTGACCACATCATCATTTTGTATCAGCGGTCCTGACTTTATTTGTGAGCTCACATCTCAATGGCCAGTCCTATCGCTTCCAGAAAGAACTTCACTTGAGCGTCGAAGGACCGTTCTTCTTGTGACGCCTCTATGGACTGCAAGTATACGAATTCGTTTTGTCGATTGCAGCGTACCTTTCCATACGTATCAAAGTTTATTAAAGAAAGTCATGGTTCAGGAGTAACTCTCGCAGAGATCCGGACCGGCACGCATATACTGTTGCGAATGATTCAACGAGCCCATCTCTCGGACGACATTTATGCACTTCGAACTAAGGGAATGGTTGCGTCATCCAGCGTTCTTGCTTCTCTTTCGCCATTTCTTGATGAAGTCGGACTGCTACGTATAGATGGTCGCCTCAAAAACTCTACGCTTAACTTTGATAGTCGCCATCCAATTATATTGTCCAGAAGTCATCCAGTGACTCGAGCCATCATCATGCATTACCAACAGCGAAACTTGCACTGGGTCCCGAGCGGTATTAGCTTTGCTTCGTTCCCAATGTTGGCTAATTGGTGGTAGAAAAACTGTGATACAGAGATGCGTCATTTGCGTTCGCGCAAAACCTCGACTCTTTGAGCACATAATGGCAGATCTACCCAAGGATCGTGTCGAAGGCTGCCGTGTCTTTGGAGTGACTGGAGTCGATTTTTGCGGGCCGTTCGGTTATAAGCCTGAGGCACGAAATAAGGGTACTGTGAAATACTACGTCTCTGTATTCGTTTGTTTTGCTACGCAGGCTATTTGGTTACTAGTTAATGATTTAACTACCACGGTATTTTTGCATGCCCCCAAAGGTTTATATGCACTAAAGGAAATCCAAGTCAAATTTGGTCTGACAATGCCACAAACTTTCTTGGCGCCCGCAATCAGCTTCAGAAGCTGAAGCGTCTATTCCTGTCTGACGCCCACCAGAATGCTGTGAAGGACTTCTGCCTGGCGGAATCAATCGAATGGCATTGCATCCCTCCTCGATCTCCTCACTTTGGAGGCTTGTGGGAGGCTGTAGTGAAGACGGCGAAGCATCATTTCTATCGATCAGTTGGCCCTTCTGTCCTAACTTATGATGAGCTTCGCACACTGGTCTGCAACATTGCTGCTGTCATTAATTCACGCCCTTTAGTTTATATTTCAGAGCACCCAGCAGACTTGGACGTACTGACGCCTGCGCATTTCCTGAACGGTGGTCCTCCTTCATCCTTCAGCGAGCCTAACCTCACGAGGCTCAATTTTAATCGCCTGGATGCCTGGCAGCGCGTAAGCTATCTCCAGCAGGTATTCTGGACACGTTGGCAAGACGAATACCTCAACTTATTACAACAGCGGGCTAAATGGAGAACTTCTAAGTCTGGTTTGGCGGTTGGCGACGTTGTTCGCCAAACCTATTAGCATCTAAGAGAATTTTGTAAAGAGATTGCGCTCTCCTTTTTTAACGTTCATTCGTTCTCCCAGGCAACGGCTCAGTCTGATCGGCCGGCTCGCGTAGATCGAATGTGTGCATATTTACTTTCGCTTGTCAAAAAGAAACGTTTTCTTTAACATACATATTTACATACATATGCATACTCGCATCTAATAAACAATTAAGACTCGTTAATCAAATTGTGTTTTAATCCAAAGCTATACGAAAAATCTCGATAGCTCAACACCGGCCACCCGTGCAACGCCGTCACCTCCAGGGATAAGTTCAATTATTCTGGCCAGTGGCCACTTAAGCGGCGGAAGATTCTCATCCTTTACGAGAACAACGTCGCCAACCGCCAAACCAGACTTAGAAGTTCTCCATTTAGCCCGCTGTTGTAATAAGTTGAGGTATTCGTCTTGCCAACGTGTCCAGAATACCTGCTGGAGATAGCTTACGCGCTGCCAGGCATCCAGGCGATTAAAATTGAGCCTCGTGAGGTTAGGCTCGCTGAAGGATGAAGGAGGACCACCGTTCAGGAAATGCGCAGGCGTCAGTACGTCCAAGTCTGCTGGGTGCTCTGAAATTGAAACTAAAGGGCGTGAATTAATGACAGCAGCAATGTTGCAGACCAGTGTGCGAAGCTCATCATAAGTTAGGACAGAAGGGCCAACTGATCGATAGAAATGATGCTTCGCCGTCTTCACTGCAGCCTCCCACAAGCCTCCAAAGTGAGGAGATCGTGGAGGGATGAAATGCCATTCGATTGATTCCGCCAGGCAGAAGTCCTTCACAGCATTCTGGTGGGCGTCAGACAGGAATAGACGCTTCAGCTTCTGAAGCTGGTTGCGGGCGCCAAGAAAGTTTGTGGCATTGTCAGACCAAATTTGACTTGGTTTTCCTCTAGTGCATATAAACCTTTGGGGGCATGCAAAAATGCCGTGGTAGTTAAATCATTAACTAGTTCCAACCAAATAGCCTTCGTAGCAAAACAAACGAATACTGAGACGTAGCATTTCATAGGAGCCTTATTTCGTGCCTCAGGCTTATAAAAGAACGGTCCGCAAAAATCGACACCAGTCACTCCAAATGCACGGCAGCCTTTGACGCGATCCCTGGGTAGATCTGCCATTATGTGCTCAAAGAGTCGAGGTTTTGCGCGAAAGCAAATGACGCATTTCTGTATCACACTGGATACAGTTTTTCTACCACCGATTGGCCAATATTGGGAACGAACCAGAGCTAGTACCGCTCGGGGCCCAGCGTGCAAGTTTCGCTGATGGTAATGCATGACAATGTCTCGAGTTACTGGATGACTTCTGGGCAATATAATTGGATGGCGACTATCAAAGTTAAGAGTAGAGTTTTTGAGGCGACCATCTACACGTAGCAGTCCGACTTCATCAAGAAATGGCGAAAGAGAGGCGAGAACGCTGGATGGCGCAACCATTCCCTTAGTTCGAAGTGCATAAATGTCGTCCGAGAGATGGGCTCGTTGAATCATTCGCAACAGTATATGAGTACCAGTCCGAATTTCTGCGAGAGTTATTCCTGAACCATGACTTTTTTTGATAAACTTTGATACGTATGCAAAAATACGCTGCAATCGACTAAACGAATTAGCATACTTGCAGTCCATGGAGGCGTCACGGACTGGGCCTTTCACAAGTAGAACGGTCCTTGGACGCTCAAGTGAAGTTCTTTCTGGAAGCGATAGGACTGGCCATTGAGAGGTGGGCTTACAAATGAAATCAGGACCGCTGAACCAAAGTAATGATGTGTTCAACTCAGCGGGCAATGAACCTCGAGATAACATATCTGCGGGATTCAGCACAGTAGGTACGTAGTGCCATTCCATTGTTGATGTGAGATCCTGTATCGTGGCGATGCGATTTGAAACAAAAACGTTAAATCGCCCGGGCTCGTCATTAATCCAAGACAGCGCTACAGTAGAGTCGGACCAACAGTGAAATTCCCCTTCGAAAATTCCTAAACGAGCCACTTCATCCATTAAACGTGCAAGCAACTCTTCCCCACATAGCTCCAACTTGGGAATCGTGAGCGTTTTCAAGGGAGAAACTCGAGACTTTGAACAAAGTAACCTGCTGGTGCTATGTTGCCCTTTGGATACAATATAGATGCAGGCTCCGTACGCCTCGATGCTGGCATCGCAGAATCCATGGACCTCAACCTTTTCTCCTGGTACCAATGCCAACCTGGGAAAGACACTCCTCAGACCGTTGCCAAAGCTACTGCAGATGCCCAGCCATGCAGTGTGAAATGCTGCTGGAAGGCTCTCGTCCCAATCAAGTTTATGCCTCCAGAGTTGTTGCAAGAAAATTTTAGCCTTTGTTATTATTGGGTCGACCAGTCCGAGGGGATCGTAAAACCGAGCAATAGACGAGGGGACAGAACGCCTGGATGGCTAAGTGGTCAAATCCATAGCTAAATATGAGAACAATAGTTGATCAGATGATGGATCCCAAGCGAGGCCAAGTGTCTTAGTAATGTCGCTGCCATCATTGAACCTAATGAGTGATTCCTTGTCGCACTCTGTTACGCCGTCCAGCACCATGGGATGGCTTGAACACCACTTTCGCAACTTGAACCGGCCACATGCCAATATTCCAGCTGTTTCTTGCATGACGCGTCTTGCCTCTTCGACTGAATTTCCTCCAGAGATCAAATCGTCGACATAGAAATCGCGAAGTAATGCCTCGGAACCGACTGGGAAGGTATCCTTTTCATCTATGGCGAGCTGATGCATGGCACGCACAGACAAGAATGATGCAGGTTTTGTGCCATATGTGACCGTATCAAGCTTGAACACTTCTAACTCATCATCTGGTGAATTCCTCCATAGAATGCATTGCAGATAGCTGTCTGACTCAGGCACCTTCACGCAACGATACATTTTGCAAATATCACCGGTGAGTGCAACTGGATAGGACCGGAAACGCAGCAATATGTCGATCATTTTCGGCTGAATGACAGGACCTGACATTAGAATGTCGTTCAGCGAATAACCAGTTGATGTAGCTGCTGATCCATCAAAGACGACTCGAAGTTTGGTAGTTGAGCTATCTTCTTTCAAAACGCAGTGATGAGGAAGAAAATATCTGCATTGATGAAATGAGCTGCGAGGAACGCGTGACATGTGACCCAGCTCAGAATACTCATCCAAGAACGCTGAATATTGAGACTTTATATGAGGCAAGCGATTCAATTTCTTCTCCAAATTAAGAAACCGCCGCAGCGCTTGCTGATAAGACTCTCCAAGAAGCTCGTAATTAAGCTTAACAGGCAAGCGTACTGAATATTGGCCACTGGGCAATCGTTTGTAATGCCTCACAAAATGCGCTTCGCAATCTGATTCCTCCTTACTAATGTTTACTACAGGGTCGCTGCAGCTCTCAGTCTCCCAGAAACGACGAACGAGACTGTCCAATTGGATATCAGTAGCGGAGTCTGGACCTGGATCCGAAGGCGTCTTTGAAACTATTAGTGTGGAATTGTGGCCGCTAGCTTTGCCCCCCGATACAACCCAACCAAGACGAGTCTTCTGCAGCAGTGGAAGCCCAGGCGCCAACTTGACTTGACCCACACAGCCTATATAAGACTATATTCTGCGGTATACTCCAATTGATTGTATTTATATTAGAACTGGGCTGCCTGCCAGTTATATTTGCTGCTACCATGGCCGTTATGCTAGTCGCGTACTCCGATGCGTGAGCCTGCAAGGTGAGGCAAATGGTGCTTCCATCGGTGCCAAAATTGGAGTCGCCTAAGCCACGTACAGACGCATATGACCTTGATCTCTTAAGTTGTAGCAGATTGGCAAACCTGACTGTAACAAGATGTACCTGGGAGCCTGAATCTAAGAGTGCACGACAAGGAACAAGTTCGCCAAACCGATTCTTGGCCAGAACCACTGCGGTAGCCAGGAGCGCAACATCGCTGTTCAGATCTTGAGCCAGGAGAGTAGTGGACGGAGCTGAGGGCTGAGTAGGAGTGATCTGCATCCCTGATGATGAGGATTGCTGATGGAACGGAGTTACTGCCTGCGATGTGCTGGAGTTGCCAAGGTGGAGAAGCGTATGATGCTTGACTCCACAGACCCGACAACTACGCGAGCCACATTGTCTCGACTGATGGCCGCCTTTCAAGCAATTTAAGCATAGCCCAGCCTTCTTGACTTCATTCAGACGAAGAGTAGGCGATAGGTTTGCGAATCTTGAGCATTTATAGATTGTATGCTCAGGATCATTACAAAAAACGCAACTGTGTGCACTGTGGTCTGTTACAAGAAATGTGGACCGGCTGTTGGCCAATTTACTGCTAGAATTCACCTGCTTACTGGATGAATAGTTATTTAGAGAAAATTCCATTGATTCCAAAGTGCGGCAGCGAAGCTCAAGGAAAGAGGCCACTTCTTCATATGCAGGTATATGGGACGCCATCTCTGAATCCTCCAATTTCTCTTCCCATTTAGCTTGTGAGGCCACATCAAGCTTCTGTAACAGCACCTGAGCAATGATGGCACTGGCTATCTGTTCTGTTGTGCCCAGGCTACTGAGTGCACGCATATGTACATTGAAGCTGTCGGACAATTCTCGCAGCTTGGTTATGGATCCATTTTCTACCCTTTTCAGCCCTAAGATCTTTACGATGTGGGCTTGAAAAATTAAACGTCGGTTATCATATCTTTGTTTCAATAGCTTTATGGCCATCGTATAGTTGTCGTTAGAAATTTCCAAAGATCGAATTGTATCCAACGCTGCACCATCCACACAAGACCGTAGATGCTGAAGCTTTTCCATGTTGCTGATTTCTGGCCTGATATCAATGATTGTTGAAAACATTGAGTAGAAATCAGCCCAATTGGCATATCCACCGCTGAAAGTAGGCAGCTTTAAAGGCGGCAGTGCAGGTGCGGAATGTACCTTGGGAGCGGGAACTTGAGTAGGGACCATCGGTCTACTAAACGTGGAACTATGGGGCATTTCAGCGGTACGACCTTGAATTTCGGACATTATGGTTGACTGCATGACCATTATTAAGTCATCGAAGTCACCGCATAAATCGCTGCCCATCTCAGTAAAGTCAAGTTCCTCTAGAGTTTCATGGGCTTCACTAAAAGAATTGCTTAGCTTACCAATATGCTCCAAAAGAACGTTTAAAGTGCTGTCACTGTGATCGGCAAGAGCATCAGAATCAACCTTGGCTTGCAGTCTTTTTACGCGTTCAAACACATATTTGACTTTGAGCTTATAAAAATTTCGCTCGCTCTTCGGGCGCAACTGTAGTAGCATTTAAGCTCGCCATGATGAGTAAAGCACACGAGAATTACCGATAAAGTTCACAGTTGCTGATATGCGGAGATCGCACGGGCGCAAAACTCAGATTCTGAGCTATTTTACTAAACACAGCACAGAGTTTAGTTAATTTCCAATTATATGCCACTATTATTTCACCCAATTATTGCATCCGTATGAATTAGTGCGCACTGGCAACGTTATTATGGACGCGATAGTATTGCAGCCGAACCGAATGAGTGCAATGACAACAACAGAATCACCAAATGTTGGGCTATCGAGATTTTTCGTATAGCTTTGGATTAAAACACAATTTGATTAGCGAGTCTTAATTGTTTATTAGATGCGAGTATGCATATGTATGTAAATATGTATGTTAAAGAAAACGTTTCTTTTTGACAAGCGAAAGTAAATATGCACACATTCGATCTACGCGAGCCGGCCGATCAGACTGAGCCGTTGCGTGGGAGAACGAATGAACGTTAAAAAAGGAGAGCGCAATCTCTTTACAAAATTCTCTTAGATGCTAATAGGTTTGGCGAACTGCCGCTCTTAGTTCTTACAAAGCGCTGATTGCTGGGCCCAACAAAGGGTATATAGCACTATTTGTGTGCTTGTCAACAAAAGCTATCCATTTAGAAGCAGTAAGTGACTTAACATCAGACGCATTTTTAGCTGCAATGAGAAGATTTATGTCAAGAACAGGAAAATGCCAAAATTTATATTCAGATAACGGTACAAATTTTGTAGGAGCGGCTACAAAATTAGAAAAAGAATTTAAGAAATCGATTCAAGAAAATAAAAAAATTTGCTCTACATTAGAAAAAGAGCAAATAAAGTGGCATTTTATTCCAGCAGTAAGCCCCCACTTTGGAGGAATTTGGGAGGCAGGAGTAAAATCAGTAAAATATCATTTAAAAAGAATTATAGGAGATAACAATTTAACTTTTGAAGAAATGCTGTGTCAAATTGAAGCAGTCTTAAACTCAAGACCTCTATATACAACTGGAAATGACATAGATAATATCGAAATATTAACTCCAGGACATTTTTTTATAGGAAATATAGAATCAATGGGAGAAGAAAAAATAGGAAATCTTGATAGATGGAAATTAATTCAAAAAATGAGAAGAGATTTTTGGAATAAATGGATAAATGACTATTTACATACACTCCAGCAAAGAAATAAATGAAAACAAGAGATGCCAAATTTAGAAGAAGGGCAAATAGCATTAATAAAGGATGAAAATTGTCATCCAGCTAGATGGCCGCTAGGGATAATAGAAGAAGTTCACAAAGGCCAAGATAACAAAGCTAGAGTCGTAAAAATTAAATCACAAGAAGGGTTAGTTACACGACCTATCAGCAAAATATGCCCACTGGGAAAATTAAAAAATGAAGACTCAGAACAAAGAAGCACGAAACAAACCACTAGGGGGCGGGGAGGATCAAGACTAAGCGTATTGATTGCTATGCTAATGTTAGCATTACTCTGCCAAATGTCAAGTGCAAAGACAATTAAAAACAACAAGATAATAGTCAGTGCGAAAATCCTGCTTTTTAGCAGATATCCATCCCACCTATACAAAGTTGTTCCGATACCAGTCCTCAATGACGGCCAAATGATAATAGTACATCAAAGAACAGAATACTTAGTGTACAATTTCGAAATAGATTCGTATTACCTAATGGCTGAAGCTACACTCAACAAATGTAAAAAATGGCAACAAAACAAACGCATCTGTGAAGGTAACTGGCCTTGGGATAATGCCAATGATAACAGTTGCGAAATTTCACCTTTTAAACCAAACAGACCATCTAACTGTGTTTATAAAACGGTAGTCCATTCAAAAACATATTGGGTTGAACTAGAAGGTAAAAACAAGTGGTTATTTAAGGTCCCCATAAATGAGAGGATAAGCGTACGATGTAAGGGAGCACAACAAGAACTCATAGAGTTACCAGAACAGGGTGTATTAACTATGAAATCAGATTGCACCGCTCGATCAGGAGATAAAACCATAGTGTCTAATAATAATAACTTACATTCAGAAATGCACGAGAAGTTGCAACCTCATACGTAGGAAAAATGATTGATATCCCTAAAATAGTGTGGAGCCCATTAGAGCTAGCAAAAATTAATCACACAAAAGAAATAGAACATTTACAAAAAGCAATACAGCATATGAAGGAAAATCACTTAGAATTAAACGGGCTCCATTTTCATCATATATCAGGACACACATCTATGATATTAAGCATAATAATTGTAATAATATTAGTTATGTATGCAATAAGAAAATGTAATGTAAAGAGACTATTAAAAGCTATAGCATTTCCTGGTCCTATATAAATTAGAATCTAAATTTACAAGAAATCTGATAACCTGCGCGTTATCAAAAACACAGAAATTAGGCCCCCGGGCAGAATGTTCAAACATGAACACGATAAATAACAAGTAAGAAGGCTCGACTACGAGATCCCCTGAACCCTGCAAAAAAGTGATACTCTTCTTCTTTACGCACTTATGACCGCGGGCTCTGCTAACTGCGCAGTTGCTGCCGTGGCTTGGGGGTGGGTTGGGCTATACTCTGGACGCTTATAACTCCATTTCTAGATGGACGATCTTCATGAAACTTTCGGAATATATTAAGAGTATCTAAATCTATCTATGTGCCAAATTGCAAGTCTCTAGTATTTTAAATGCGTTTTTTTTTTCAAATTGGGAGCGGAGGGGGCGTGGCATCCAAAATCTGTAAATTACATAATCTGCGTATATATAAAATCTATCTAAATAAATAAATTTGAAGTCTCTAGTTGAAACAGTGTAGAAGTTATGCCCAAAAAACCTAAAAAATGGAAACGAATTCTCGATTTTTTATCGATAATTTGGAAATGGGATGAGTTATCGAAAAAACAAAATAAACTCGTACTGCGTAGCTAACATACGCATGTTCATGTAAAATTTCAGCTCTCTAGCTTTTGTAGTTTCCGAAATCTCGACGTTCATACGGACGGACGGACGGACGGACGGACAGACGGACAGGGCTCAATCAACTTATTTTTTATGCTGATCAAGAATATATATACTTTATGGGGTCTGCGACTTCTTCTTCTGCCTGTTACATACATTTTCACAAAACCATTATACCCTGAATTCCCATTTTCAATGGGTTCAGGGTATAAAAACATACATATGTATAAGAATAAACATTACGGATAACCTGCGCGTTACCAAACATAAAATTAAAATTTCTCAGCCACAAATCTTAGGCCCCTGGCAGTATGTTCAAGCATGAACATGCCTCATAAATAAACATATTAAAAATAGGCAATAGTAGATAACCTGCGAGTTATCTGAAGCCAAGTAATAAACATGTCATCCCTTAGCTGCAGCGACCAACGCAGCAAGTAATAACAAGTAAGAAGACTGTAGTCGAGACGGCTCGACTACGAGATCCCCTGAACCCTGCAAAAAAGTGATACTCTTCTTCTTTACGCACTTATGAGCGCACGCTCTGCTAACCGCGCAGTTGCTGTCGTGGCTTGGGGTGGGTTGGGCTGAACTTTGGACGCTTATAACTCCATTTCTAGAAGGAGGATCTTCAGGAAACTTTCGGAATATATTAAGAGCATCTAAATGCATCTAAATGCCAAATTGCAAGTCTCTAGTATTTGAAATGCGTTTTTTTCAAATTGGGGGCGAAGGGGGCATGGCATCTAAAATCTGTAAATTACATAATCTGCGTATCCATAATATCTATCTAAATAAACAAATTTTAAGTCTCTAGCTGAAACAGTGTAGAAGTTATGCCCAAAAAACCTAAAAAATGGAAACGAATTTTTTATCGATAATTTGGAAATGGGATGAGTTATCGAAAAAACAAAATAAACTCGTACTGCGTAGCTAACATACGCATGTTCATGTAAAATTTCAGCTCTCTAGCTTTTGTAGTTTCCGAAATCTCGACGTTCATACGGACGGACGGACGGACGGACGGACAGACGGACAGGGCTCAATCAACTTATTTTTTATGCTGATCAAGAATATATATACTTTATGGGGTCTGCGACTTCTTCTTCTGCCTGTTACATACATTTTCACAAAACCATTATACCCTGAATTCCCATTTTCAATGGGTTCAGGGTATAAAAACATACATATGTATAAGAATAAACATTACGGATAACCTGCGCGTTACCAAACATAAAATTAAAATTTCTCAGCCACAAATCTTAGGCCCCTGGCAGTATGTTCAAGCATGAACATGCCTCATAAATAAACATATTAAAAATAGGCAATAGTAGATAACCTGCGAGTTATCTGAAGCCAAGTAATAAACATGTCATCCCTTAGCTGCAGCGACCAACGCAGCAAGTAATAACAAGTAAGAAGACTGTAGTCGAGACGGCTCGACTACGAGATCCCCTGAACCCTGCAAAAAAGTGATACTCTTCTTCTTTACGCACTTATGAGCGCACGCTCTGCTAACCGCGCAGTTGCTGTCGTGGCTTGGGGTGGGTTGGGCTGAACTTTGGACGCTTATAGCTCCATTTCTAGATGAACGATCTTCATGAAACTTTCGGAATATATTAAGAGCATCGAAATGCATCTAAATGCCAAATTGCAAGTCTCTAGTATTTGAAATGCGTTTTTTTCAAATTGGGGGCGAAGGGGGCGTGGCATCTAAAATCTGTAAATTACATAATCTGCGTATCCATAATATCTATCTAAATAAACAAATTTTAAGTCTCTAGCTGAAACAGTGTAGAAGTTATGCCCAAAAAACCTAAAAAATGGAAACGAATTTTTTATCGATAATTTGGAAATGGGATGAGTTATCGAAAAAACAAAATAAACTCGTACTGCGTAGCTTACATACGCATGTTCATGTGAAATTTCAGCTCTCTAGCTTTTGTAGTTTCCGAAATCTCGACGTTCATACGGACGGACGGACGGACAGACGGACAGGGCTAGATCAACTTATTTTTTTATGCTGATCAAGAATATATATACTTTATGGGGTCTGCGACGTCTCCTTCTGCCTGTTACATACATTTTCACAAAACCATTATACCCTGAATTCCCATTTTCAATGGGTTCAGGGTATAAAAATGTAACGTGAGACGTGAGAACGGCTTAGCGATCGAAAAGGGACACTTGACAAACATCTGTGCACTTGTGTGCATGGAATTAATTATCGCCTTCCCGTGCCTGGAAGTACTTTTAATGTATATAAGCACTAGGATTTTAAGGAATAAACAGTTCAATTTTTGAATTCGGTAAATGTGGAGTGTTTCATTTTGAATCTCTAACATGCTAGATGGCGCTTTAGCAGTGAACTTATTTATTATGGCTATTACAGCTTCGAGTGGCATTGATATATTTCTTTTACAATTATGAAGTGTCTGTGTTAATTAAGGTGATGCGTGTTAATCGAGGAACGTCTATTTGTTGGGTCTATTTTTAATGATATTTAATAATATAAAATTTTTCGAATTTCAACTAATATAAGCGCCATCTATTTTTTTTTTTTTTTTTTTTTTTTGGCAATGCATACACACATTTGTACTATATATACATGTACATATGTACATTTTGAATGTTACACGCATACATTCTAAACTATACTTTCTGATTTATCCATATGTTAAAGTATCATCACTATTGAGTAATGATTTTCAAAATATCAGTATTCCAAAGCTATGGTGATCAATAGTAATTGTCTGATTGATTATCATTCATTTATGTGGGTGCAATAACTAAAGGAACATGTTTAACAGATTTTAGACATTATCCAACACTGAAACTTCAATTGTGTTCTGTAAAACGATTAGTCTGTTACTTGCGATTGCCATCACAGTACAGATTATTATTTTATTAACATTGGGTTCAGGGTATTATCTAGTCGAGCACTCTCGACTAGAGTTTTCTTAATTGTTTCCCTTTGGGAACAATTTTATTAGCACTGAGATGAATTTATTATTGTTTGTTGGTTTCACTGAACTGTTTACTAGACGCGAGCAAGCGACTTTGGCTGTCATGCTGTCCGCTACTTTATGTATGTATGTAAATTATAGTCAACTAGAACAATCTGCACTAACACCTGCACTAACCGAGATAGCTTACATAATTTATTTATTTCGATCTACGCGAGACGGCTGATTACAGCTGAGCCGGTGCGTGGGAAAACGAATGAACGCTAAAGGAGAGAGCAATCTCTTCAAAAATTCTTCTTCTATGCTAATATATTTACCGAACTTCCGCTCTTAATTATTATGAAGTGCTGATTGCTGGGCCCAACAATTACAATTACAATTACAATTACAATTACAATTACAATTACAATTACAATTACAATTACAATTACAATTACAATTACAATTACAATTACAATTACAATTACAATTACAATTACAATTACAATTACAATTACAATTACAATTACAATTACAATTACAATTACAATTACAATTACAATTACAATTACAATTACAATTACAATTACAATTACAATTACAATTACAATTACAATTACAATTACAATTACAATTACAATTACAATTACAACTACATGATGTGAGGGGGGGATCAGTTCTTTTTAATAGAAGCCCAGGAGCCCAGGATGGGAGTCCTCGTCCTGCGCCGAGGACTGGTGCCTGGTGGCCTGGGGATTGGCACCACATTCGAATGTGGCGGCTTGGCGCTGAAAATAAAGCCAAGAAATCTAAATAGCAGTGCGCAGCGGGAGGCAAAGCTGTAAGTGGCTATTGCCAGTGAGGAACGAGGTCACGAAACGCCACTGGAGGCGACCTAGGAGGACTAGAAACCGCTTTATGTGGATCCAGAAGTGGATGCCTTCCTGAGACACAAATTGAAGAAGTTGCAGCACGTGAAAAGCACCATCAAGATCTCGGAGCACCGGATCACCATGTATTACACGCGGCCAATTAAAATGCGATGTTTCGCCAAAAATTTCAAGATGCCGGCTGTGTGTGAACTTTCGGCTAAACAGCTAAACAGCAGATCCATTAAAGATGCATAGCCACTGCCACAGGTGCATCACATTTTGGATTAGCTACGAGAGGTACACTATGTTACGAGTGTGGTGAGAGGAAGAAAATACCAAATAATCACAAGAGCTTCTGCTCAGCTTTAACGTTGTTTCAATAATAATTCTTTATTTCTTTGAATATTTCGTCTTAGGCTAAGTACAATATTTGTATATAAGAAGTTCTGCCGCTGAGAGCAGCGACAGAGCGGGAGAGCATAGTATGCTTATATATGTATATATGTATGTATATGCATAGGGCATATACATACGGCATGTACTTTAAGCATGCGGCAAAATGCAGACGCGGCATATCTCGCTCTGCCGGTCAGTCACATATAAGTGGCTGATCGTATTACAATTATTATGCTCGATATGTATATTTATGTATATCTATCATGCATTGAGCATATGACGCATTTATATGTAGAATACTATACATTGCGTTGGGTATAATTATTATGTTATTAAACATACTACACCTTCCCTTTTTAAAGAAATGACGTAATATATGTAGTCATTTTATTTCAGTGTTAATTAATATTAATTTTGTTTCTTATTTTTTATATTATTATGAAAGATATATATATAAAAATTTTTTTTATTTAAATTTTTAATTAAATTTACGTTACTTTTACTTTTGATTTTATTTATTTATTTTTCTTTTTTTTTTTTTTTTTTTTTGGTAAGATGGAAAAAAAAATTTAAAAAGAAATATTTTTTATTGGTAGTTTTCTGTTTGGTTTTTTTTTTTTTTTTTTTTTTTTTTTTTTTTTGTACGACCTGGTAATGAATCATTCAAAATATTAAATTTTTATTTAATTTTGTAGATATTTTATATGAGAAAGAGAGAAGAAAGATTTTGTTTTTATTTGAAAAAGGGTGATCAGTCCTATTTCAAGCTTTCTTTCTGGGCTATGGGTTTTTTTTCAACCTATTTTTATGAATTGTCTGTTTCTTAGTTTTATTATACTTAATTATTATATTATCTCTGTCTTCTATATTTACTACAGTATATGGGCCCACATATACTGGATCTAACTTATGACCTGTTTCGTTATTTATTAAAACTTTATCTCCTATTTTAAAATCTATATTATTTGTTGTTTTGTCATAATCTAGTTTTCTCATAGCTTTAGCTTTTTCTAACATAACTCTAGTTCTTTTATATACTATTTTTAGGCTAAATTTCCTTAGCATAGTCGTCTATATTAGGGGTCTACCTTATCTAGTTTGTTAAAATCTATGAACTGTCTTGGTAGTCTACCAAAGACTAGTTCGTATGGACAATATTCATGCGTTGCTGATGGTGTGGTGTTGAAACAATAATTGAAATATTGTATCCAAACATCCCAATCAGTTATGTCCGCTGAAATGTATGAACGAACGTATTCATTGAATGTTTAATGACTTCGTTCTATTGTCCCTAAAGTCTGGTTACGGTGTGCAGTAGACGTTATATTGTCTATTTTTAAATATTCGCACATGTCTTTTATTATTTGGTTTGTATACTCTGAACACGTGTCCGAAATGAACGTCTTCATTGAACTGTACATTAGTATAACATTTTCGAATATGGCATTTAATGATATTGGGGTCTTTTTTCATGCTGTTATTTTGATTTTAGGCATTTTAGACATTTCTTATTGTACTTTTGATATGACGTGTCATATTTTTCCAATAATAAAATCTTTTTACTTTGGCCAAAGTTTTATTTATGCCTGTGTGACCTTGAATATGATCATCATGGAATGTAAACAGTTTTGCTTCTTTTTCTTCATCATCTTGGATGAGGGTCACCGGCTTGAGTAGCGCTACTCTTAATAATTTTATTATTTTATTGCCCATTTTAAAAGTATCTATTGAACTAATTCAAAAATCTTTTTGCACTGTGAGGAGTTATATAGGTATGCACGTATGCAGTGTATATAAGCACATGTATTTGCTGTGTGTTTATATGCACATACGTGCATGCATATATTGCTCCACACAGCGACGCGAACACTATAGGAGCAACCCTCGCGACTGGAAGGGTCAGAGAGCGGACGATAGTCCGTCTCTCTCGCTCCTATAGTGTCAGCAATTGGCTCGCGTCGCTCGACCGCAGGTCATAGGGCACCGTTTGCCGAGGTACCGCTCCAAGTGACGGACGCTGTCTTTTTGCATAGCAACAGCGGTACTTCGGCCAACGCGAAGCGGCCGCGACTTTTGGCGGCCTGCTGGCGTCACCCAGATCACACCATTGTGCCGTTAGATGGGCACGAGCGGCAGGCAGGCCCCGCTCCAGAGCCGAACAGGGCCTGCGGCGGCCCTATAAAAGGGCACCGGCGGTGTCATAGAGGGAATCAAAAAAAGTGCGCAGAAAGCAAAAAGTACGCAAGAATCAAGAGTGAGATCGAGAGTGAAGATCAAGACTGAGATGAAGTGAAGTTCAATACAAGTCAACGCGAGCAAGGACATCGAAGGACTACGATATCGACGCAGGACACCGTTGCTTGTTGAAAAGACATTAACATTTTTTATTGTGAATTAAAGTGTTTTCTCAAACGTAAATTTTAAATTGAATTCTTTCTGTTTATACTTCTCGATATTAAAACTGTATGTCCGTTTTTGTAATGATATTAAAAAAAAAAATTGTTTTTTTTTTAAATCTTTTTTTTTAATTAATTTTTTTTTTTTTTTGATTATTTTTACCTATGCGATCAACTTAGTGATCTTCTGTCTAATATTTGTATGGCTTTACGGGCCATACTCTAGACCGGGCAACGCAATTGTCGCTCAGTTTAACAAAGGTTTTTTTTTTTTAATAATCTAATTTATAATTAAATTTAATTAATATATCAATCTCTTTATAATTAATATATATCTATTTTATTTGTTGTTGTTGTACGCTCTATGTAGCGTTGTCGGATCCACGTTGTGTGCTCATTGTAGCACTGTCGGATCCTTGGCACAGCTTGTTGCGCTGGCGGGGCCGGTGCTGGTCGCACAGGCTGTTGGGGCGCCGGCGCTGGTCTTCTTTGTGCACGTGTCTTCGGTGGCAGCCATGGCATGCGTCAGAGCACGTACGCGTTTCTCATATTCACATAGATTTTTTATATTTTCCGTTGTTCTCGTCTGATGTTTTCTGCAAATTTTCCTTTTGTCGATATCTTGCCGGGAATACTGCACTCCCAAATGTGTTATTGCAATTCCAGACATCGTATATTTTGCACCTCTTGTTGCTTGTCGGATGTACACTCTGCTTACGTCTATGTATTATGGTTGACAAAATTAGGGTTATTTGCCAATGATGATAGCCAGTGGATCCAGCCCTCGGGCACGGTAGCGGCAACGCGAGGAGTTGTTCTTCTTTTAATTTATTTTTATATTATTTTTTTTTTTTACTTCACTCTTTAGTCACATGTTCGTGACACTTGTCACGGTCGCCATGTGGTGATAGGAAGAAAATACCAAATAATCACAAGAGCTTCCGCTCAGCTTTAACGTTGTTTCAATAATAATTCTTTATTTCTTTGAATATTTCGTCTTAGGCTAAGGGCAATATTTGTATATAAGAAGTTCTGCCGCTGAGAGCAGCGACAGAGCAGGAGAGCATAGTATGCTTATATATGTATATATGTATGTATATGCATAGGGCATATACATACGGCACTAGAAAACCCGGCGAACTCCGCTTCGCCACCAGATGGATTCGTTTTTTGTAACATTCCGTTTGTGGATTAAAAGATGAAGATAATTTTTTTTTTTTTTTTCGATATTTGAAAAATAAAAACTGTATTTCATTTCACAACAGTAATGAATTCATTTTGATTACAAAAATGAAATTTAATTGAACTTCTCTGAAAGTGAATCCAAAATCAAAGCGTGTCCGCAAATTATCCCTTTCATTGAAGTGCTCGTTGGTAAACCACATTTTTTGTTTTTTGATCTGACGTTAACACAAACAAAGAGAATGGTTTCCCAACTCGTGAACACGCAACGTATAGCTGCCCATGTGAAAAACAATGATTTTCTAAATTGATCCCGCAAACACTAAGCGATTGGCCTTGCGACTTGTTAATTGTCATTGCGAATCCAAGGCGAACCGGAAATTGCAAACGTTTGAATTCAAACGGAAGATCAGTCGGAATCATTGGAATTCGAGGAATACATACATTTTCACCTGCGTACTTTCCGTTAATAATGGTTGCCTCAATCAAATTCGGCATAAGTTATTTCACTGCAAGCCGAGTACAAAGTGCAAAGTCGCGGTGGATTCAAATTACGCAATATCATAATAGGTGAACCAACTTTGAGTTGCAAGTTATGTGGTGGAAATCCTGGTAACTCCAGAGAGTTCCAAAACTCCGTTGGATAATTTACTACATCATCGGGATTTGTTATGGAATCAACGGATTTATATGTCACCAAATTGCCATCGATTTTTGATTGAATGATGAAATTCAATGCTTTTATTCTTTGCGGCGAGAATTGCTCGTTGACTTAACCAAGCATAATTTTGATAATTCTCACTAATGTTTGGGAAAACATTTTCAATAACAGCTAATTGAGAGTCTACAAATCGGCAAAAGTCGATGTTAAGAGTAATTAATCCAGTTGTCGTATCAACTGGGACTTCTCCATGTCCAATAGCTAACAATTGCTTGGAAAATAGTGCAGCACTTTGATCATTTTGAAGTTGAACTCTCATATAAGTGGTTAGCGATAATATTTTTACGTTATTCCATAAAAGTGATGCCTTCAGGCAAGCATTCAATTCATCTGCAGGCGTTCCACGGGGTATTACTGGCAACGTCTGCCTGAAATCGCCTGCCAACAAAATCATCAAATTGCCAAAGATGTTATTATTTCGCCGAAGATCCTTCAGTGTGAAGTTAAGTGCTTCAAGTGATTTCTTATGTGCCATTATGCACTCATCCCAAACAATGAGCTTACATTGCTTCAACAATTTTCCCATTGCACTGGATCGGGAAATATTACATTTTGGAGTATCAATTGTGTTTAAATTGAGTGGCAAC
This sequence comes from Drosophila koepferae, assembly GCA_030914345.1. NCBI lineage: Eukaryota > Metazoa > Arthropoda > Insecta > Diptera > Drosophilidae > Drosophila > Drosophila koepferae. Next base: position 8,998 of record JAUESR010000182.1, on the reverse strand, counting down.
TTAAGTGCAGAATGTGCAGTACGACCGCCATCTAGAAGAGTCGCCGCAATTCCAGATGATGCTAACGCTAAAGCTATGTCACATCTTGAGCGGATAGTAGCCAAAATCAATGAAATGATAAATGTTTTCCCTGTTCCTCCAGGTGCGTCCAGGAAGAATAGACCACCAATATTATTGTCCATCGCTTGCATTAATGTTTCGTATACAAGTTTTTGCTGTTCATTCAGCAACGGCACATTTTTTTGCAGCAGTATTGCAGCTCTCGATTTATTTCTTGGTTAAATGTATCGTGCATCGATCGATTTGGCGCAATCATTCCTACTTCAATCAGTAGCTTATTTCCAATAGTCAAGCATTGATCCTCAATCAGAATCAATCCTTCATTGTAGATTTCATCGGTTATTTGCATGTCGGGATTGTTCGTTCGAATGCGCAAGTGATGCAAGATATCTTCACATATGTCGTCTTTGTATTTGTTCCATAACTGGATTGGTTGTGAAGGGAAACATGTGGTGATGATAATTGCGAACCGCGTTCGTATTTGGTACGCGTTTGAGGAAACAACTGAATCCGCAAGTGTTAAATCCCAATGAGAATCGTTCTCCAGCAAACCCAATAGCTGACATGCTTCTCGATATGTTTGGCATTGGTGGCCATTCACAGATTTCAAATGCGCAAATGATTTTGGTCCACGTACATTTACCAACAGCAGTCGCAAATAAAAACATTCATCATTTCTAGAATGAACAGTATACATGCGACCTAGCGCATCAGTGTAAAATATCTGTGGCCAATCTGGAACTACGGTTCCTTGTTTGCGACGTTGGAATTGCTTTCTTGATTGATTCCAAGTGTAATACTTGGGCATTTCAACGTACATAAGCGTCGCAGCGAATGGATCTGCTTCACACATTGCAAAGAAGCTAGTCAATGTTGTCGATGGTTGTCTCTCAGCTCGTTGTGCCGCATTACCCTCAGTGAAGTAAACTCTTTGTCCATTTTCCAAATGCACTGCTAAATGTACAACTGTGGGATATCTTTCATGAATTTGAAATGAGAATAATCGCCACAGAGCTTCATTAGTACTGACGTATCTGCCTATTTGGAAGTTACTGATTTCGTCATTGGCATTTTCCGACGCAATACCAAACACAGCCATGTCGCTGCCTTTTGTAACGTACTTGCACAAATATTTTACTGACTTGGCCGAATGACAACTCTCAACATTCACATGTGCTTCGAAAATTCGTGATAGCAGCGGCCAATATGGTACAATGAACTCATTTCCGATCCAATCTCTTGATTTTTAACTTTAACTTTGATAGTTGGACCATTATCTTCTTTTGAACGTCGACGATAAACTGGATATCCATCGTTCCCTGTGACTGTTTCAGCAACTAACGGTCGCGGATATCGTTTTGTGCACTTTCCATCAGCCATGCAAGGCGATAATGGATTTAATGCACCGCACGGTCCATGGACCATCTGAGTCGTCACAATGTCGTGTAGATGGGGATCAGTGATTGGATCGGGAATTTCTGCTGATATTATGTCATCCACTTCATTTGAATCTAAATTGTTCTTCAACCAAATTAGGATGTGCGCATGCGGTAGTCCACGCTTCTGCCATTCACACCGAGTACATATGACAACGTGTGTCACCAAAAACTCTATACTTACTAAGAACATCCATCATAACTTTGAGTTTTTGCTTAAAGACTCTGGCGATTATGTCATGGCGATCTGGCGGTTTTTGGCCCGGGTCCAACTCACATTCAATTTCCCTCCACTTCGGATTGCATTTGAACGTAATAAATAAATCCGGAGTTCCATAATTTTTCACGTACGTCATCGCGTCTTGAGCGTATTCGTGCATTTGGCGTGGGCTTCCAATTTAAGATGATGGGAGAATCGTCAGGCGTCCAATTTCCTGAACATCACCATCTGAATGAATTGCATCACGCAAGTGTATATAGTCCTCAGTTCGTAGCTTTGCCTGATTGAATCGAATGAACGCCAAACGTTCGGTCTCGACTTTGACATACATGTCGACAGCGAATTGCTGGAAGAGCCGACGGCACTTCAGAATGACATTCTTCCTATGCGTACGAATCATCATACGATACGCATAGTAATTCATTGCACTTAGATTTTGGTTCCTTGATATGCCTGAAACCAATAATAACAATAATTATTGTGTTAATATTGTACCTGTAATTGGATCGACCATCTTCAACGTGATGTCGTATCCGTCTTGCCCTTGCCAATAAATGATTGGATATTGTAACGCATCGTACAAACGATGTGTCTCATTTACACGATGCATGATATTACTTCTGCGCTGAACGACAATGTCCCGTGATGTGGTTGGATCACCAACAATAATTGCAGCAACATCATCAACGATAGGTGCATTAAATCGTCGCACATGTTCACCTGTTGGGGTCCGATCTGCTCTTATGACAAATTTGTGTGTATCCGATGGCATTCGTTCCAATGCTATTTTGAACATATTAACCACAGCGTTATTAGCGTGTAAAAATGCTTGCAACTGTTCAATAATTCGTCTCTTTAACTGTTGTGTTCCCTGCATATTGCATCGCATATTCAGCTGATCCACCATTGACGAAATGAAATATATTTGCAGAAACTGATGCGGTTCATCTGTTGTTGGCACCATTGAACCATGCAAATGATATATTTGTCCTTGTATCTGTGATGGCACACAATTAAGATAGAATAATTACATGTTGCAATTGATTGTGTTGGTGTGATTGATTAGTGTGAGTGATTGGTTGTGTGTGTTGTATCTTTTACCTTGCAAGTTGGGTTGAAACCGCCTTCTCGAATGAGATTCGCTCCAAAAGAAGTCATGCGGAAGCAGTTATTGTATTCAAGGATACGTTGAAGAAAATGGTTGGAATCGGGATCAGTTCCTTCGAACAATTGTTTCAGTGGCTGTGGTGGTGTAAGTAATGGATCCAGTTTGACTTTTCCTCTTGCGCAGCACAATCCAGCCGTTTCTGTTTTGAACTTTAAGGCATTGCAATATCGGCATACAGTTGTCATTGGTCCAATTTTTAAATTGTCATCATCACTGTAGTTCGCAGTGGGATCATATTGGAATGTCAAGCGATTGTATGATGCCAATGATCTTCGTGTGCTCACGCGTTGTCTCCATCGGGTATTTTCTCTTATTATAAATTGATGAGTGCTGTTGGTAGTTCCATCCAGTTGTTTGCTTGTGCAAGCTGTGATATTCGTTGGGCTTCTCGTGACTGTTGTGTTGTCGTATATCCTTGGTCGGGTACAGACTTAGGATGTAGTCTATTCTTCTGATGAATATTGTTAGATTTTCGGAGTTTCCGTCGAATGTTGGCACATGTGTGTGTTTTCAGCTCGTTGAGTGCTGTTGGTAGTTCCATCCAGTTGTTTGGTTGTGCAAGCTGTGATATCCGTTGGGCTTCTCCCGATAAGAGCGTCTCTATTGCTCCATACATGATGTTGTGTTGTCTTATGTCCTTGGTCGGGTATAGACTTAGGATATAGTCTATTCTTCTGATGAATGTTGTTAGATTTTCGGAGTTTCCGTCGAATGTTGTCTAAGCGAAGACAGCGCATGGTTGTTTAAATTTCTTTTCAGTTCATTTAATGTAGTCGATTAATTCGTTGTATTAATTCATATAATTAGTTCAAATTTTGTTAACGATTATCGATTAATTTTTTTTATACTTTGTTGTCTTGCTGTCCGTCCGTCTGTCCGTATGAACGCAATATTTTTCGGCGCTATTAGAGCTAGAGACTTGAAATTTTAAACATATACTCATATATGCTCCCGAATTATAAAGTGTTAAAATTTTTCCGATCGGAAAACTCTTCCACCCATACGCAATTTTTTTTTAAACAGTAATAACCTTTTTTTTAGTTTTTTTTTTTTTTTTAATTTCTTTTTTTTCCGCATTCACTTTGAAAAAAATAAAAATTTGAATTACTTATTTTGTTTTATTCTGATATAATATATTTTTTTTTTTTTTTTTTAAATTATAAAGCAACGAATAAATGAAAAGAGAAAAAAAAAACCTCATCTATATATATGTGTCAAATAAACGAAATATATATATATACATATTCTTAAACGAAAATAATAATAATAATATTAAATAAATCTATATATATATAAATTGTTAAAACCATTTATATAAATAATTATAACTATATATATATATATATATATATATATATATATATACTTCAAAGAGTATTTTAAAAATTGCTTTATAAATAGCTATAATGTAATATAATACCACAATAATAATGAAATAAATAAAAAAATTTTATTTCCCTAGCCATGTAAGCCGCCGACGCGCGAACGAAATTTTAGTAAAATTACCTTGCTAAAAGGAGATAGAAAGTAGGATAAGAATGCTGTAAACATTATTATTTGTATTCTTAGTTATGTACAACTATTATACTTTAGGAATAAAATTGTTAAAATGAAATGAGGCTTTGAAATTTTAAATTATGGTTAATATAATGGGGTAGGGAGTTTTGAGTTTTGTCTACTTGGGGGTTTTTGTTAAACATTTATTAAAATTAAAAACCATGGTAGGGTAGGGTAGAGAAAGCGTGTGCCGAACTACACCTTAGGCCTCGCCTTTCCATATTGTTTTGATTCTGGTATAAAAAAAAAAAAAAAACCTGTGCTCGTCCTCCCCTCCCTTTTCATTGTTTTTGGTCGTGTGGACCATATTAGTCTCTAATTTTTTTGGGGTATTATAAATTTAAAGTTTATGTATCTAGGGCAGTGAAGTAGCCAAGAGCCCTCCCCACACTCCCGAATGAGCTAGGGAACCAGAAGATCCCGCCCAGCTACTTCTCGACCCGCAACTCCAACAATTCCAGCAGTTGAGTAGTTGTGTATATGTTAAAAAAAAAAAAAAAAAAAAAAAACAAGAAAATACAGAGTATACACATGCGTATATATATTACATACGTTTTTTTGGCGCCCAACTTGGGGCCATTTCTATACCTATATACACGCATAACCATTACATAAATTTTTGGCGCCCAACGTGGGGCCACGACGTTCGAGTTTTTGCTATCATTTTTTTAGTAAAGATCTGGAGCTAGTAGCCACACCTCCCAGTATTGTGAATATCTAAACACTAACGCTAGTTAGCTATTTAGTTAGTCGAGTGTCAAGTGAAGATGTTGTGGTATTGGAACTTTCGCATTTGGCTCAGATCGGATGCATTGCCGACCATCACATTTTTATTTATTAACACACTAACTAAACGTAAATAAATAAATCGATATTAAAATCTATTTTCACAATCGCAGCTCGTTTGTTTTCAAGAATCTTATCGTCAGTTTGGTTGAAATTAGATAGGATTTCAAGAATTTAGGTCCGTTTCTGGAATCTTGAGTATTTAGCTGAGATTGGATACCCTGTCGAAGATGGATACCCTATATTTTTTTATGTTTTGTCAATAACAATAAATTTATAGTCTGATTCTCATTCCCGATAATAAGAGTCGGATCGATATGGTATAGTCAATGTTATACTAAGATGTTACCCTCGTTGATGACTACTTCGCTTCGCCGATTTGACATTGGAAGTTGGTTGCAATAGCCAAGTTAATCCTATGTTTTCCTTATTTGTCTTTATCCCAGAATTTGAAAATGGAATATGGAATTAACTTCCTCCCCATTTGTATTAACCAGTAAAACTTTAGCTTTGAATTACCGAATTAAGTGATAGAAGAAAATTATTGCATTTTTTTTTCACCATATTTGTTGTTTTTAAGTAGTAGTTGATGCTACTATGCCTCTTGCTCGTAGTCCGCAACGTAATTCCGCATCTTCGGATGATGCAGGAAAAAATTGCGATATATGTTGTCAGGGTTTGACAGATACTCAATCATGCTATATACTAATTGTAAGCATATTTATCATAAACGTTGCTTGGAAGAGTGTTGAATGATCGCAACACTTGTCCTAACTGTGCGACTATAATTAATATGCAAGATTTGAAGGTAGTGATAGGAAACTGCTCGCCTAAAGCAAAGCAAGCAGATCCTTCAGTCCCAGGTCCAAGTACACGGGCAGTGACTCGAAACTTACTAAGACATAAATACCGAAAGAGTCACCTTAGAACAGCGTGTGCTAGAGGTGAGTGAAGAGCCGTTGGTAGAACTAGATAACAGCAATGTTACAAATTTAAATTAACATCCTCCTTCACGTGGAATAAACACAAGAAGGAGAGGCCGCCCTTATCGTGTAGGAAACAATCGTCGAGAGGATCCCGCTCCGATCGATTATTCCACTATACAAAATATGATCGAGCGAACGGTAACTCGATTAATGTCGTCCTTAAATGTAGGCAACCGATCTCCGCCTAATGCTCTATCGCGTCCGTCTGTTCAAATGTCGCCGTCAAGCCATACATCTGTACATCCTAGTAAAATAGCACAAGTAATACAGAAATGGAATATCCAATTTGATGGTTCTGAAGAAGGTTTGGGTGTAGACGAATTTATGTATCGCGTAAAAGTATTAGCCGATGACACTTTAGATGGAGACTTAGATGCTTTATGCAAGCATACGCATATCCTTTTTGTAGGAAGAGCAAGGGATTGGTATTGGAGATACCATAAAAAGGTAGATCGTATTACTTGGCCCGAGTTTTGTTATTCATTACGCCAACAGTATACTGATTACAGATCCGAATTCGCCAGTAAAGAGCTAATACGTTCTCGGAAGCAGAAGAGGGGGGAATCCTTTACAAATTTTTACGAAGGTATAATCTCCCTTATCGATAAATCTTCAGTTAGAATCGACGAAGAGGAGCAGATTGAAATTCTTAAGAATAATCTTCTTTCTGAAGCTCGTCGCCAGTTGTTATATCAACCGGTTCATTCAGTGGGTCAGCTGAGGAAATTTGTTCAAATGCATGAAAACTTAATTGCAGAAACCAATAGCCCAGTTGAAAATACTTCTCGTCACAAGCAACCCATGCAGAGGCGACAAACTTATGCAGTTGCTGAGCTTGAAGTAGAAGATAGTTCAATTGATAACATGGAACCTGAGATCGCTGCTGTTCGTCAGCCAAACATAACATGTTGGAACTGCGATACTCCAGGACATGTTTGGGAAAATTGTTTAGCAGAGCGTCCTATCTTTTGCTATGGTTGTGGTACTCTTAATGTATATAAGCCATAGTGCAAGACCTGTATTAAACGTTTCTCGGAAAACCGACAGAAGGGTGCGTCCAGCAACAACAGGATGCCCCCTACAAAAATAAATTGAGAACCGCGAAGGCGATCAACGATGTTGTCTCTTCTCCTTGCTTGTCGAAGGTAGAAGCAGCCGCGAAAGAAAATAACAAGCCCATGTATATGCGTCCGTATCACGAGAGGCTTAGAAATTATTTAGAAGTTAAGAATAAGATATTTAGTGAAATAAGTCCTTTAAAATCTAGAAGTGCTTTGCGGTGCAAAACTTATTATAGAAGGCTAAGAAAATATAGGAAGTTAGTATTTCAGCAGTTATTAACAATAAGTCTGATTCGCGTTGCTATGCTGAAGTTAAATTTTTTCAATTTACCGAATTGGGTTTATTAGACACAGGTGCTAATGTTAGCTGTATTGGTGCTTCGCTAGCACTAGAAAATTGTTCCGACTTCTCTGAATTTAAGTCAATTAAGTCTCAAGTGCACACTGCAGATGGAAAGGCTCATCACGTGGTTGGTGTACTTAACGCCCCAATTAATTATAAGGGAACTACAAAGTGCTTGAAGTTATATATTATTCCATCAATCAAATAGAGATTAATTTTAGGTATCGATTTTTGGAAAGAATTCGCGCTGGCTCCTCATATAATCAGTGCTGTACAGTCTTCTACTGAGGAGTTAGGTCGAAGTTCTCTAGCCAGTAAAGACAAGGCAGATAATTCATTTCCCTTGACCGAGACAGAATTTAGGCAGTTGGAAGTCGTTAAATCGCTTTTTCCTAATTGCCAAGAAAGACTAGGACGTACGCATTTAATTCAACAATCACATCGACGTTGGTGATGCACGCCCAGTTAAGCAGCGTTTTTATCCAGTTAGTCCGGCAGTTGAAACACTCTTATATAAGGAAATTGACCGGATGTTAGCTTTAGACGTTATAGAAACAGCGAATAGCGCCTGGAGTTCTCCCATGCGTTTAGTGGTGAAACCAAATAAAATTCGGCTATGCCTAGATGCGCGTAAGCTAAATGAAGCAACCAAAAAAGATGCTTATCCTTTACCGGCTATAGAAGGCATATTCTCGCGTATGCCAAAAGCCAACATTATTTCCAAGCTAGATCTGAAAGATGCTTTCTGGCAATTGAATTGACCAAGGAGGCACGGCCTTTAACTGCGTTTACCATTCCGGGTCGACCTCTCTACCAATTTAAAGTAATGCCTTTTGCTTGCGTGTAACGCCCAGCCACCATGTGTCGTCTCATGGACGAATTAATACCTCCAGATCTACGCTATTGTGTTTTTGGTTATTTAGACGATGTATGTGTAGTTTCAGAGAGTTTTTCAGCTCATCTGGCAGTACTTGTACGTCTTGCAGAACAATTTCGTAAGGCTAATTTAACGTTAAATATTGATATAAAGTCATTTTTGCGTTAAAGGCGTAAATTATTTAGGACATATCATAGGCAGTGGCGGTATCTGTACCGATCCCACTAAGATTGATTGTATTAAGAATTGGCCACCACCAAAGAATCTTAAGCAGGTTCGAGGATTCCTTGGCATTTGTGGGTGGTATCGAAGGTTCATCAAGAACTACGACCGATCTTACATGCCCCATAACTGACACTTTATCCAATAAGAAGAAGTTGTATGGCCGTAGAGCTCAAGAGGCCATGGACAAATTAACATATTCTTACGACAGCCCCAGGTTTTACAAAACCCAAATTTTGAGAAAAATTCTATCTGCACTGCGATGCCAGTAATTATGGAATT